>PVJI01031481.1:0-13095 GCA_004026765.1 Micronycteris hirsuta
TGTAAAAACATGGCAGTATAAAAAGTAGATTGCTTTCATACAAGAATAATTAATTTCATGTAGCTGGGATTTAAGTTGCACAGAGTGCAAAAGATAGCCTGAAAATATGGAGTCAGTTACAAAGAGGCCTTGTAATCTAGGTGTTCAACACACAGGATAAATAAAATGAAGCCGAGGCTCCCTACAGAATTCTACGCAGCAGTTAGAAGAAATGAAAATGTATACCCCAAAACATAGACAGATCTTTAAAATAGTGCTGAGGGCAAATGAAATAATGTCTATAGCATAAATACCAGTAATGCAAAATTAAAATACAAGCACATCCAGTGTTTGTGCACACACGAAATAAATCTCCATGTTTTATAGGGACAGATACAAATAAAAAGATTCAGATAATAATATGAGAATTTTCCTCACCTATGGAGAGGAAATATTATAATAAGGATAGGGAATAGAAACAAAGAAAGTTCTTTAAGTGGTAGGCATTTGTTTGATATCCACAGACATCAAAAAGTGTAGTTTTCCTAAGAGAGAAGTTTTAAAGTCTGGGAATGGCAAAATCTAATGTGATTTTTAGAAGAAAGCTTGGCTCAGTGTGAAGGATATAGCCCTGCAGCTACAGATTCTTCTGGAGTGAAAGAGTGTGAGTTTATTACCCTTTTTCTGTACACACTGAGTAGATCTTTAGCAATCTGTAAGAAAAGAATAAACTGCCAATAAGTAAAGATGAGTGTATAAGTTTTGATTAGAAATGAAAGTGAATACTACGTTGGACAGGGAGTCAATTGCCACAAATAAAAGCAGTATCTGAAAACTCAAATTTGACTATTTTCTGGGCATATTATTTAAAACATTCCTGCACTGAAGTAGATTAGATGCTGGACTAAAATAAATTCTAAAGTTTTCATCAAGCTGAGTTTCTGTTCCATTTTCTTACAAGTGTGCCAAAGAAAACAATGAGAAATTAAAATAAAGCCTCACTTAGTATGTCTTGGGAGCTCAGAGTAGAGATATCTGTAATAAACTCAAGCCCTGTCACTTGAGAGATGAATCTTGCATTACCACGAACTGCTTCATCTGTACAAACAGACTTTCTATAGAACTGTAACTGAACACTATAGGCAGTGAGCCAACATTTTAAAATTTCATCAAGTTCTAGTGCCAGGTGACAACTGTTGGCTGTGACATGATTTATGCAACATATTTCATCTAGTTATCTTAGAATCAAAGGAATTTTACCAAAGTGTTCTCATTCAGATAAACAGGAATAATTTCTACCCCAATTACATTTGTGAGAAGTAGCAAACACACCTGGGAATTTGAGGACAAGATCCTACTGATTAAATTTTGAGAATTTAAAATTGGCATCCTCATGGAGTAGTCCTCTACTGTGAAGACATTGTTTTTTCATTTGGATGCAGAAAGCTAACTAAAAAGCAACCAAAATCAAAATATAGTTTAAAAATGATAAGTGCTATGAGTATAATATGTAATATGATTAATAACACTTTCCATTTTATAACCTTTCATTTCCATAGACACGCTCAGAAGGGTCAGATGTCTGTTCCTCCCTCTTTGGTCTGCGCTTCAGTAATCTGACAGAACACCTCCTCCCTGTGACTCTTCTCATGAAGCACCCTTTCAGCCCCCACTTATCCATGATCTCATCCTATTATCTTCTTACTCTTCTTAGAATAAGGTATATTTTGATAGAAGGTGGGATGTAAAAGAGGGCATCTTGCAATAATGATACTAATACAATTTTATTTTTAAATACTACCTAAAGAAGGTAATTTATGTTATTTATGGGTGCTGAGACAGGGTTACTAGTTCCTTTCCCCTTTGTAAATATGTGTTGCTTTTACAATTAAGAAAAAAAGATTTAAATAACTATGTGGTGATGTGATAGGAGGAAAACTTTAAGAAGCTCTCAATTTCAAAAGCTATATATCAAAGAACCGCGGTCTGGGCTCTTCCTCTTGCCTTCTATCAGTATCCTGGCTTATAGCCCAGCTTAGATATGAGTGCACAAACTCGCTCGCTCTGTCATGGGAGTCTGTGACAAACTGGACAATGGAAGGCAGGGCTGAGAAAATCCAAAAGTTACAAATCAGGTACCTATAGAACACATTAAATCTATTCTGGGGTTATGAAAATTAAATTATATTATAATAAAATGCCAAGTTTTCTTACAATAAGACATTAAATCAGCACCTCAGCAATTTCTGCTAAAGCCTAAATGGTTTCAGACAAACACAATAAATCTTGAACCTCAATATATATTCATGCATGAAACAAAATAATATTCAAAATGTCACATAATGGATTTAACATTATTGTTACAAAAAGTTCAATAAAACAATTACCACCCTGATATTTGCCCAGTTTTCCTCTATTATGCACTGATCAAATAAGATAAACCAACATTTTAAAAAACAATATAACTTTTAATGTTCAATTTTACTTTCATTAGCACTGAACTTGAAACTAACACTGAAGTTGTATACCCTACTCATGTCACTTATTCACTTCATTCTTTGCACACCGTAACTGAGGCAGGATTTCACAGAATCTCAGAGCTAGTGCCTTCCCTCTCCTCCTCCCAGGCTTAGGAGTAGTAAGAGGGCCTAAAAGAGTCCTCAAACAATATGTTGTATCATTAATTACATTAAGACATGATAGTAGTCAGTTATAAGCTACACATGTGCACTATCAAGATGCTCCAAAACACTGCTCACTATTGCGATTTCTAAGTATACATACTTCTATTTCTAGTTATAAAGGATGATACTTAGATGATCATTTAACCAATCCATTTCCTAACAAGCAACATATTTTTCCTATATAAGCAACATATTTTTCCTATATAAGCAACATATTTTTACTATATGTGCAACAGAGAACTACAAATGCCTTCCAATGCTCTATTATATTCTTACTTTGATGTAATGTTCCCAGAGAATGAGTTTTCCGGTAAGATCACAGGTTATCATAATCTACAAAATCTGACATTTCCCAATAGGTTATAATATCCATCCCTGAGATTTACTATTTATTTTTGTTCTTTCACTAACATTCATGTCAAACATACATTAGAGAAATAGTCCCACTGATGCCTTCAACAGCACAATGTGTAACTTGGCTTTTTATGTCATTTCATACAGTAAATAAATGCAAATGCAGCTCAGGGGGCGAGATACTTCATACAGTATAATCATGCAAAGTGTTAACAATACGCTTAATGATTTAGTTACAGCTATTGATTTATGGTTACATATCAAATAATGGTTTGGTTATACCTATCTTATGTAATTATGTAGGTGGTATTCACTACAATGTAAGCATTTAGCAAATTCATACCTGAGAGAAATTTCAAGTTCATGATTATTGCAAGAGGGCAAAATAAAAAAGGATGTATTTAACTGTCTCATGGAATTCTATTTCACATAATTTAAAATTTTTCAGGTAGATCTGAAATCTCATTATTCTAATAAATGTTACATAAATTTATCAAAGCAAGAATATGATGAATAATTTACAGGGCATAGATCTTTTTTCTTCAGGGAGTTTAGTCTAAGCTAGATACATAGCATACATAGAAAAATTTTTAAACCTCATAGCAAAACTAAACAGTTAATACTGATGGAAGTACATTAGAAAACAAAAATATTCATTGCATGTTAACATAAATTGAGTTTTGTTACTATAAATTTTATTCATCTAATCCAATATCCCAAATCTCTAAAACAATTTTAAAAGATACTGTGTTAGTCAATAACTAGTATTGGTCATCCTGATCCTAAAGTTTACAGAATGTACTTTGGTTAAAGATAGAACAGTTTTAACACCAACATGTAAAAAGCCATCCAATAAGTTTAAATCAAATCAATGACTAAGCAATTGGAATTCATCTACTGGTCTGCTCATCTAAAAAGATAATTTAAGAAGTATTATACTTTCAAGGAATAGATTCTTGCTAGGAAGAAGTACAATTAAAACAATATTCTGTTGATCAAAGTTTTTTAAAAATTCACTGTAATATAACAATTACCACAGACAGGTCTTTTAAGAACTCATGGGCACCAACAACAGTGTGGTAATTGAGGGAGGGAGGGAGGGAGGGAAGTGGAGGTGGAAGTGGGGGATGGCGGGATAAATGTTTTAAATTTTTTTTAAAAAAGAAGTTGAAGTATTAACAAAAAGTATGACTTAATGAGAACATATAATGGACTTCACAAAATGTTTCAATGAACAAAAAAATTTCAAGTATTAATAACTCTGGAATATATTATCATGTATTTTGGTTTACTGATATTAAATTCACATCTAAAGTTATTAAGTTTTAAATTTGCATATCAAGTTTTACAAACACCTATATGAACATACTAGCATAAGCTATTCTGTTTTCTTTTTTATTTTGTTTTTAGGTACCAATAAACAATTGGAGAAAAACTGAAAAAAAGAACATGCCCTTTATTACATATTAAAATATTTATATCAGTGACAAGAAATAAGTTGTTAGAGTAACACAAGTGAACTTCTGTACTTCCCAGTTCATAAATCAGTTGGTGTTTACTCTTCTCAAAAACAAAAGAAAGGGAAACATTCCTCAACTCATTTTATGAGGCCAGCATTAACACTTGATTTTATAAAAGAGATGACGAACACAAGAAAATTTAACCACTACCAATATTCCTCAAGAAAACAGACACAAAAGTATTTGTAACAAAATCCTAACAAATCAAACCCAGTAATGTATAAAAAGTGTAATAAATCATGACAAAATCTGATTTATCCCAGAAATCAAAGTTGCTTTATCATTTGAAATCAGAGACTAAAAGAAAAAGCATAAGATTATCTTAATTTAACATTCTCTTATAAATGAAAACTGTCAGTCAACTAGAAATAGAAGGGAACTTCCTCAACTTGAGAAAGGGCATCTACAAAGAACCTATAGCTGACAGCAAACTTAATGGTGAAAGTCAGAATGTTTTCTTTGTAAGATCAGGAAGAGTACAAGGATATCCTCCCTCACCATTTCTATTCTACACTGGAAGTCCTAGTCAATACAATAAGGCAAGAAAAATTAATAAAATGCAGAAAAAGTAGGCAGAAAGATGTAAAACTGTATTTGCAGACAGCATGATCATCTCTGCAGAAAAGCCTAAAGTACTTCTTTAAGCTGTTAGGAATAAGTACATTTAGTAACATGACAAGGTTATAAGGTCAATATATAAAAAGTCAAACATATTTTAATATCAGCCAAGTTAGTATAGAAATTTATACTAACATACCATATCATTTATAATAGTATCAAATATATGATATACTTAAAGATACACTTTAATAATATATGTAAGATTTGTACACTGAAAACTTGAATATATAGGTAAGAAAAATCAAAGACCCAAATAAACACAGATATATCATGTTCATGGATCATAACACCCAACATTGTTGAGATACTAATTTTCCTGAAATCAACAGTCAATATAATTTCAATCAAACTCCCAGGAAAGATTATGGAATATGACAAGCTAATTCTAAAATTTATATGCACATTCAAAGAACTTGAAATAACCACAAAAAATTTTTGAAACACAAGACTAAGTGGGAGGAATTACATACAATCTACTTTTAAGACTATAAAACTACAGTAATCAAGAAAGTAGGATATTGGTGTAAATATAGTAATAAAAAAATTGGAATAGAAATATACCCACATGTATATGGTCTATTGATTTTCAATAAAAATGGCAATGAAATTCAATGGAGAAATTAGAGTTTTTTTGAAAAAATGGTGCTGGAAAAATTTATACTCATATGGAAAGATATAAAATTTAACTCACATCATATATAAAAAATTAATTTAAAATTTATCATAGATAGACTTAAAGATAATATAGGATAGAGCAGAGTAGGTTTATAGTTGTGAATCTGCAAAAACAATTTATTCTGTATTATTATTTATTATTATAGGATTTTTTTATACAAACAACTGTAAACCTCCTCTTGGCCCACCCGGTATTATAAACTTCTGGTAGAACACATGAGACAATTTAAGTGACATTAGGTTAGAACAAAATCTTTAATATTCCACACAAAGCCCAAAAAATAAAACTGATTAACTTGCTTAAAATGAGACTTTTGTTCTTGAAAAGACACACTTAAGAAAATGAAAGCACAAGCCCACAGATGTAGGAGAAAAGTTTGTAAAACATATTTCTGATAAAGGATTCGTATCCAGAAGATGTAAACATCTGAAAACAACTCGATAAGGACACCAAAAATACATATTTCTTTTAAAATAGGTAAATAGCTTGGATACTTTACAAAAGATATACAAATAACAACAAGCATATGAAAAGATACTCAACATCACTGGTCACTTTAGAAACACAAACCAGAACTACAACGAGCCACCACTACATATCACTGAACCAGCAGTGACATTAACAGTACTGTCAATACCATGTGTTGACAAGGGTGCAGAGGAACTAGCATACTTACACTTTAGCAGTGGGGATGTAAAATGGTTCAACCACTTTGGAAAACAGTTTGGCAGTTACATATAAAGTTAAACATATCCTTATCATATGACTCAGCAATTTCTCTCCTACCTAATCACCAGAGTGAAATAAAAACATATGCCCATACAAACACGTGTAGAAAACATACATAACAGCTTTATTCATAATAGTCAAAAACTAGAAACAATCCAAATACCCACCAACTCATAAAAAGGATTATAAACAAATTGTGGCATAGCTATACAATGAACTACTGTTTATCAATAAAAAGGAAAAAACTGCATGTATAACGTACAATCTAAAAGAAGCTAGGTAGCTTCAGTTGGACAGAGCATCATCTCGATAAGCCAAGGTTGCGGGTTTCATCCCCAGTCAGTGCACATACTGAAGCAACTGAACAATGCATAAATAAGTGGAACAACAGACTGATGTTTTTTTCTCTCTAGAAAAATATAAATAAGTAAAAATAAAAAGTAAAAGAATCCAGGTACAAAAACTGTATACTCTGACTCCATTTATATGAAATTCCAGAAACGGAAAGACAATAATGACATAAAGCAGATCTGCAGTTGTCAGGAGCCAGTGGATGAGAAGAGAATTGATCACAATAGAACAGATACTAGCTTTTGGAAGTGATGAAAATGTTCTGTATCTTTACTGTGATAATGGTACATGACTATATACATTTGCCAAAACTCATCAAAGTGTGTATTTTAAATTGGTAAATTATACTGTGTGTAAATTACACCTCAATAAAGCCAACAAAAATAAAAGAAATCAAATGTGTTGAAGAAATACATTAGTAGGAATATCTTATAACTTACCTATCCAAGAAATAAGTGCAACTTGTTTGAATATGTAAAAATGCTATTAAAAAAGAGAGAGAGAGAGAATGCAAAAGGGTATCAGTGGACAAGTTAGTCTCTCATGCTACAATTTCTATTTTCTATGCCTGTTTTCACTTCATTTAAATTCACAAGGAAGCTATGTTAGTATCTGAGGATCCACTTACTAATTAAGGTATCTATATTTTAAAGGATCCTTTATCAAAATTGGAACACTTTAACTGATAACATGTATGTCAGTCTTTTCAAGACAGCAACTTTCCACAAACCACTTACAATCTGAAGCCTTTACCCTATAAACCAGAGTCTGGGTGGTCTGTCAGCATATCAGTATCCCCTTTCTAATAACTTGCTAAACCATGTACTAAACTTTATCTCCTGGCAAATAAACATAAACCATTATTCATCAGTATGTCAATGTGGATATATTACAAGTCACATTAAAATATTCTTGCCCTGGCTGGGGGCTCAGTTGGTTGGAGTTGTGAGTTTGATCCCCAGTCAGGGCACATATCTAACCTAGGTTGCGGGTTCAATCCCAGGTCGGAACATGTACCAGAGAAAACTGATCAATGTTTCTCTCTCACAACAATGTGTGTGTGTGTGTGTGTGTGTGTGTCTCTCTCTCTCTCCTTCTTCTTCTCTCTCTAAAATCAATAAATATATCCTCAAGTAAGGATTAAATATATATCCTTAAAAAGTAATTACAAAATCAAAGGTATTATTCTTATATTCCAGGAGCTTATGATCACACACCTTAGAAGAGAAGGCATACACACAGTGTACTTTTATTAATAATACAAGATACTATATATTAAAAATATATATAGTGCATACATATTACACACAGTGATGAATGGTAAAGACAGTAAGACTTCTACAATGAAAAGAAAGCAGAAGCTAGAATGAGCTATGAGGAACTTGACTATTCCTAAACAACAGGTGTGAAAAAGATGAATGAGTATGACAGGACACAGATGTGACTATGTGAACATTTTCAATGGAGACAGCACCGACTACTTATCTGAACTGAAGGTTAGAGACAAGTACAAGATAAGACTGGAAAGACAGGATTCATTTATCCAAGAAACATTTATTGGGTACCTATTATATATCAGGCGCTGTACAGAAATGAAGCTGCTTAGAAATTCTAGAGAGGAATCTGGTCTTTTTACTGTGCAGCAATAAAAGTAATAGAGTTCTACATACCTCACGGCAATTTCAGATACATTATCTGAACCAATCTTCACAACAAATGATTTAAACATAGGTGTAAAAGAGGCTTAGGAAAGTATATTTTTATGCTTAATGTCACACAGCCAGAGACAGAGCAAAAAAAATGATCTTCCTACTTCTAGCCCAGAGCTCTTTTCTTGCCTCATTTCTCATACCATTCAGCTCCTTTTCTAGAGAAAGTAAGTCATTTTTAAGTGTAATGTGATCAAAGTAATGTTCTAGTCAAATACATTTGGTCATGTTGTACAGGTTGATTCAGAAGGCAACAAACATGGAAGAAGGGGATCTACTAGCACTCTACTATAATAACCCAGGGATAGGTGGAGTAGTAGGAATAAAAGTCATTGTCTTTGGGACTGTATAGAAAGATTCAACTGGGTGTCTACTTGAAAATGCCCAGAGGAGACCAGTACAGCCACTGATAAAGTTGAAATGTCAACAAGTGGATCTATTTTATAGAGGAAGTCATCTGAGGTGGTCAAACTATCCCCCAACCACAAAGATATTTGGTCAAACATTATGCAAGTCTCCACCCCTAAAACCAGAATCACCCAGGGTTTACTGCCATCAAATATTTTGTTTACAGTTTGTTTGTTTGTCTATTCTTAGAAGTCTAGACACTCCACTAACCCGCAGAAGTATCAATATTTATAAAGCCCAGTAAGAGTTCATGCCCACTTTCTGGATCATGCCCTCCAAGATAGCTGGTACCCTAAATCTATTAGAATTAATACACATGTGTTTAATTAAACCTATCATTGAGTCAAGGCTTTCTTTAAGGGGTATGGGGTTATTTGCCAATCACAAGTAAATGCCTAATCAAAGCTGTGCAACTGAGAAATTGTTTTAAAATCTACAAAAGGATGACACATACTTTATCTCTTAGATGGAATTATTTCTCAGGGCAGGGTTATATTTGTAACTTCTCCCAAGAGTCTAAAGAACTATATTGTTTTATGATATTAGTTTATTGATGAGAACATTGGACTAGTAGCTCCTTAATAACCATAAATCGAGATCCTAGTCCAACAGATAAACTAGCTTTTAAAAGGGGATAACAAAGAGGGTTAGGACCAAAGAAGTGAGGACTGAGCCCAACTAAAATCACATGCAACATGGAAAGAACAAAGGTCATTGCTGCTCTTTGCAATGGCCAGCAGAGGCTGCCAACGTACCAGGACACAAAGGGCTTCCCCTTCCACCTCACAGACACACAAGGAGTTGTCACCAAAACAAAAGGCATTTCCATGCTATAGCATGAAGCCCAGCATTCTAGGCTCATCGCAGAGCACTACTCAATGACAATCACCAAGTTTTCTTTTTAACTGCAGCTTCTGGGCACGCGTGGCAGGAACAAAGGAAATGCAGAATATATTGTGTACTTTTCAAAGATGATCACCCTTAGCCACTCTCTTACCAAAAGAAACCACCAAGCTTTATACAATTACCTTTCCAGAAAAGACACTTCAAGTTTACTTTTGAACATGGATATTTTTACTGAAGAATACCACAATTTACAGTCTTAAAATTCTCATTTGAATAAATGTGTTATTTAGCTTTTTCAAATAAGGTGAACCAGTTACAGTTTAAGGAAATGTTCACTTACTAGGTAAAAAATCATAATGTGATCCATAATATGAAAGTATCAATCTTAAATTATAAATACTAATATGCTTAAAAAGGAATTTCCTAATATTCGGCAGTCAGGTGAGATGCTGTCCATCTATGCTTCTCTCCCACAGCCAAGAACACAGACACTCAAATACACCAAGGGGCAATCACATTTTAAAATTCATTTCATGATTCTGCTCTACAATTTTAAGAATTATGGATCTAGCCCTTTTGAGCTCCACACACTGCTATTTCTTGTAGAGAGGAACTCTGCTGTCAATCACTGCTCCCTTTTGCCACGCAAATATGTGCTGCAGCTTTCACTTGTCACTCCTATTATATGTAATGTAGGCAGCTTAGCACTAAATCAATTTAAGGAACTGCAGAAGTTAAATACATACATTATTATTATGATGACAGAAAAGGCAATGAATGTCTTGCAGCTCCATTTGCTTTCTTTGTTAAGGAAGAAAAAGCTAATTATCTGCAGCTGTCAACCATGAAGTCCTAGACCTATTTAAGTCAACATTAGCCTTGGACAACTGAAAACATTTCTCATATTTCTGCCCGATTGTTTTCTTTTTCGTGAAATATTAAACATTCTGAGGACAATGTAAAAACAAGTTGAAAATGTAAAATTACATATTTGTATCCGTTTTCATAACCAATTCATTTTAATATTTCAGACAACTGCCAATTTTTTGTAATATCCATTCTCCAATTAGTGTAACCAAAATTTAGACAAATATAAGCTCCTCCACAAAAAATTCATATTAAAATTCAACTGAAAGCACACAGACTGTTGGTTACAATGAAATCATGTTACAGATGATTAAGGGAGAAATTCTATTCATTTATTTAATTAACAAAAAAGAAAGAAAAAAATATTTCCCAAAGTTGAAATGCTGATGACAGAAAAGTCACACTGAATCATAGACATCTGTCCGTATATTCTCTTTACCAATCATCAATTTTCTAATCTAGTGCCATTAGAATCTAGAACTATTTAATTTTAAATTTTGTTTTCAAATTTTAAGATTGACTTGTATATATTTCTAGGATATCAAATACAAATAAAAAGAATATTCTTAATACGCCCAAGAAAAACAAACTTATCATCAATATATAAACTATGGAATCTCTTAACATTGTGCTCTAAAAAGTACACAAAGGTCATTACTCTTTTTTGAATTCTTTTTTTGTATCTTTTTTTAAAAATGCTTACCCGAGAATATGTTTATCAATTTTAGAGAGAGAGGAAGATAGGGAGAGAAACATCAGTGTGAGAGAGACATTGATTGGTTGCCTCCCACACACGCACTGACCGGGAATTGAATGTACAGCCTAGGCATGTGCCCTGACCAGTGATCAATCCTGCAACCTTTTCGTGCACAGGACGCCACTCCAACCAACTGCATCACCCAGCCAGAGCATTCTTAATGATCAACATAAATATTCTCTGCCTTTGCTGAGTTTTCAGTAAAAAAACACTATTTTCTTTTTATTTTCTTTAGAAAAGCTCTTCTCACAGAAATAGCCTCAATAAATACTAATTTTAAACTTCATATGAAATCACTGCCCATTTAATTTTCTAATGAATTTTTAAACACACATAACATCTATAGATGTTACCAACATAAATATATCAAAACCTACATAATCAATAATGTGAGAATAATTTTGACATATGAACTAACAGAATTATCATTTAAAAACTTAGAGCCTCATGTTTAAGTTCTAAGCCAGCCTGAAGAAAAGCCTTTTCTAACTACAGGCGACCCACAACTCCAAGATTCTGATTTGCCACAACCCCTCCTGGTAATCTTGAGGAATCACTACTGTGTTTCCTGCAGACCAGGGAGGAAAAAGTCAAGAAACATAAGTATGATAGCATGAAGAACAAACTCATCTCACAGTCAATAAATCACATGTGAAAACTGTTAAGGTATGATCAACGTCTCTCTCACACCGATGTCTCTCTCTTCCTTCCTCTCTCTCTAAAATCAATGGACATATCCTTGGGTGAATAGTAAAAGAAAATAATAACCTTTGTGTACTTTTTTAAAGTACAATTTTAACATGGTCTATAGGGGTATCCAACCTTTTGGCATCTCTGGGTTGTCTTGGACCACACATTAAATATACAAACAGTAACGAAAACTGATGACCAAAAAAAAGGTTTTAAGTAAATTTATGATTTTGTGTTGGGCCACATTCAGAGCCATCCTGGGCTGCAAGCGGCCCACACACCGCAGGTTGAACAACCCTGGATATGATACATAAAGAAATAGTATAAAGCATATGATTGTCTAACCACTATGCTGTATAATTGAAACTGATAAAAATAACATTGAATGTAAACTGTAATTGAAAAAGATGTGCAAAAGACACATGAAAAGATACTCAACGTCACCAGAGAAATGCAGATTAAAACCACAATGAGATATCACTCACATCTGTCAGAATGGCTATCATCAACTCAGCAAACAAGGCTGGCAAGGATGTGGACAAAGGGGGAACCCTTTTGCACTCTTGGTGGGAATGCAGATCGTTGCAGCCACAGTGGAAAGCAGCACGGAGAAAATTAAATATGGAACTGCCTTATGATGCACTTTAATTTGAAGAACATAAGCACCCCTATGTTCGCTGCAGTGTTATTTACAATCGCTAAGACTGGGAAGCAGCCCAAGTGTCCATCAGTAGATGAGTGGATAAAACAACTATAGGACATTTACACAATGGAATAGAACTTGGCCAATAAAAAAGAAGAAAATTTTACCCTTTGCAACAGCATGGATGGACCTCGAGAACATTATGCTAAGTGAAATAAGCCAGTAAGAAAAAGACAGATACCATATGATTTCACTCACATG
>PVJI01031482.1:0-13096 GCA_004026765.1 Micronycteris hirsuta
CTTCCTTATGGCCGAGCAACTCCACTTCTCTGAGTGTATCAGGAAAAAACCCAAACTCCCGTTTGAAAGAACATATGCGCCCTTGTGTTCACGGCAGCGTGTCCATCATCGCCAGGATTCGGAGGCAGCGCCTGCCCGCCTGTGTAAGGGGGGTGGTGTTTTCTAATCTGCATGTTGACCACCTCCACCCTGCCCCCTATAAAGTTACATAATATTGAAAATGAGAACATGGCTTCTATTTCCTAAGTAAGCAAAATAATGGAGAGGAGAAACTTGGGGCGCCCGGGGCCGTCACTGAATCCACCCCTTCCTTTACGAATGGGAAACCCAAGTTCGGATAATGTTGACCGTGAGACTAAGGACCCGATGACGCCCCTCTTTTTCTGACCCTTGACCTGGTGGCAGGCAGCGGGCCAGGCATCACTTAGTGGACATGGACTGGGCCTCCCTGAAAACACGACCGCGGACTGGAAATAGCTGCAGGTGAGTCACGGATTTGCTTTGGGGACAGAATTCTGTGCCGGTTAGCGGGAGGAAGGGCTATTCTGAAATTTAATTCCCAAGTTAATCTTCAGCTGCAACAAGGACACTCTTCTGCTACTGTGGTTATTTTTCAACTGAGCGAACGGTGTTCAATTGCTCCAGACCATCAAAGCCAGCCTCGAAATGCTCCTGGAAAGTTACGACTGCAAAATGCTCTGTTTGGGGAAGGAGCCTGGGGAACGCAGGAGGACGTTTTTGAAAAAAACAATAACACATTATTTTTCCATTGTCTCCTTAAAAACAACATTGTCCAGCCCCCGTCAGAAGGGAGGTCCCCCGGCACTCGGAAACGCCCGCCTCGCGGTCCTGGAATCCAGAGGACGCTGTGGGCAGCTTCCCCACGGACCCCAAAGCGACAGGAAGTCATACATCACTCACGGATGGGCAGGCCAGCCCAGCCTCTCCAGGATGCCACGGGCCTGTTAGGGCACATCCAGCTGCTGCTCGGACATCAGCAGCAGCCATGCAGGTGGAAAAGCAGCCACAGGACGCTGGTGGGAAAACCCACCACAGGCGCGCAGGCGCTCGCCCGGATGCCTTCCCCTCCCCCTTCAGCGTGAGTGTCTGAGGGCAAGGAAATTCCCGTGATTGTGTCCTTTTCTAAGGACAATCATGGAGGGGTCCCTGGCAGGAGAGATGAAAAGGGGCACGTGTTTGTCCCTCAGTAGCATTCAGAGTCTGGGCTGAGCTGGGGGCTGCATTTGGAAGGCGGTGTGTGGACAGTGGGCGGGGCCCCGGGAAGCAGCAAGGTGGAGCAGCAGCCAGACACCCATCCGGCTGGGAGCCCAAGGGCCCCACAAGGCTGTCCTGTGGCTGGCATGCAGGGCGGAGGACCCCGGGAAGCAGAGTCCCCACCAGCTCAGCAGCCCCTGGCAGACGTGCAGCCGGGGGAGGGGAAGGCATGTGTCCGAGGCTGCTGTGCCACCTGCTACTCGCTCGGCGACTCACAACCACCAAAAGGCATCCCTCGTGATTCTGCCGGTTGCAAGTCCTGGATCAAGGCGTCAGTCAGCCAGGCCGTGCTCCCTTTGAAGGTCTGGGGGGAGGCCCGTTCTCACCTCACCCCTATATTCTGCTGGTGGCTGGCAGCCTTTTGCAGTCCTTGGCTTGTGGGCGCATCCCTCCAGTCCCTGCCACTGTCCTCCCAGCATCTCCTCCCATCCAGCCTCACCCCCGGTCACGGAATTCAAAGTCTCATCTTAACCTCAGCCGCAAAGACCCTATGTTCACACCAGGTCGCACTCTTAGCCATGGGGTGGGGGACAGGAGGGTGGGGTGGCACAGGACAGGGAGTTAGGCCATCCACATGTCTTCTCGGGGGGACACGATTCAAGCCACTGCAGAAGACTCAGTGTCCCCCGCTCTGTCTGGTCCCTGCTCACGCTGCCCCCGGCTAAACCACACGAGAGGCCGGAGTCCGACAGCCCTCTCTTGCTGCACAATTTGCGTGGGGTGTGGGAGGCTCCAGGGACCTCTTGGACCTGTAATAAATCTCCACGACACCCCGGAGAGGTGAGGATTAACATCATCATTTTGCAGGCTGGAGAACAGGTAGCCGTCTCTCCTCCAAACAGCCCGGAGTTAGCCACTGTATTTTAAGTTTGATTTTATGCAGAGAGATACAGATGCCTTCTAGAAATTTTAAAGCTTTATATAAGAATCCCCTCCATCAAGTTCCCATTGTGTCTCAGGGACAATGATTTCATCTTAAACATGCAAAGGCAAAAAAGCCAAATTGTGGCAAAGTTTCAACATTCCAGGTAAATCTCACCACGTCTCAGGAAATTCGATCAGGCACAAAGTCGGTCAGTCCTGCGGTAAAGGGCCTCTGGCTCTCCCTGCCTTCGCCAGACTTGGCGTGACGTTTAGTTTTCCATTTAAAGACAAACTTTCACAAGAAACGCGAGAGGCGCTCCTCTCCGCCCGCCTGCATCACCGGCCTTCACGGCGGCGTCTCCTCGTGACCTGGTCTTGGCTTAGGAAGTGGCCGCCTGTTTGCTGTCCCCAGAGCGGGGGGCCCCTGAGGATCAGACTGGCCGTCTGTTGCTGGTTTCTGAGGTTGGCGGGGGGAATCCCCACGTGTCCACATGTCGCCAGGGCATTC
Source organism: Micronycteris hirsuta (assembly GCA_004026765.1). Classification (NCBI taxonomy): domain Eukaryota; kingdom Metazoa; phylum Chordata; class Mammalia; order Chiroptera; family Phyllostomidae; genus Micronycteris; species Micronycteris hirsuta. The sequence goes on from PVJI01031482.1 coordinate 2,648, forward strand.
GCCCAGCACCTCCCCTGCACCCATTTCCCAGCTCTCCCAAGATCTGGCGGGCTCTGGGATTCCTTCGGACCAACAAGATGTGTGTGTGGGAAAGTGTCCCGCGTCATTTCCAGGTCACTGTTTAGAAGACTTTGCAGGTGACTCTACAACGGTTTATTTCCCTGTCACAGAGACCGAGAAGGTGCCTGACGTTGGAGCTACGAGGGGACGACACACCCATGGGGCAGGGCTCTGAGCGTCCCCTACCGTCTACGCCAGGCAGCACAGGCAAGAATAACTATGTTGCACTAGGCACCTGAGCTCTTGGGGCTGTTACAGCAGCAAAAGCATACCTCTTCTGACTAATATGCGTGGTAACCTAGTTTCCTTATACAAAAGAACTGGAACAGACTTAGAAAAAGTAACTAAGTAATAAGACACTTGGTATGGGACACCACAAACGTCATGAAGCTGGCCTGAAATAACCAAAAGTTGAGACAGGCCGGACTAATGAAATGTAGCACCTTCCCAGGCTGGGGGGAAGATGGAAAAGTTTTCACATCAACACCCCATAAAAAAATCACAGCGGACATCCTGGGGGATGACAGGAAGGACACGAGGATGCCGTCAGCTGAACGCGGGCGCACCCACGACCCCCCGAGGCTTACCATGGCTAAGGGCACGATGCCAACCAGGTCTTTCTGGCTGATGAAGATCTCAGACGTGGTGACGTCCGTGGTTCCCTTGCGCGGGTACTCGACCTGCCAGGTGATGGGCTGCGTCCCCGAAAGGCTGCTGAAGCTGGCTATCTCGAAGTTCATCTGCACGACCTCACGGAACAAACTGCTACCTCTGCAAGAGAGCGAGAGAAAGTAGCTGGGTGCTGACTCTGCTCAGTGGGAGACCCCCCCCCCGGCTCCGCGGGTCTCCACAGTAACTGGAATATATGGACGGAGAGCACCCTTGTCAGGGATGGCACCTGTGCCCTGGCACCAACCACAGGCCAGGGGCCTGGGCAGCGATGGAGCAGCACCCACAGATCAAGCATCTGGGCACAGAGTCTTCAGCACAGAGCACTGACCCGCGCGTGTGCCGACGAGTCCCTCGAACGGACTTGTTCCCCTCTTCAGGCAGTGAGCTGATTCGGTCACCTCACCCGGATGTACATGCCTGGCTGACCTCGGAACTAAGTGGACATGCAGCCCTTCCAGTTCAGTTTCGTGCAGTGAGGCAGATGCTGCAGGCAGCCCCCTTGCAGCTAGAGGCAGGCTTGGGGCAGGGTCCCACTGGTCACAGCCGCCCTGTGGGACTCGAGGGTTCACGTGGGCGACGAGGCAGGAGCTGCAGAGGGAGTCAGGGTCCCCGGTCCTTCCAGGGCAGCCCCGGTGGTGCTTCCCGCGTCCCAGCCCCCTGATGCTCACGCCAGCCCCCAGCGACGGCGTGTCCACTGCCGCAGCCCCTGAAGAGCTGGCTGTGGCTCTGGCCTGCGGTTCACCCCCGATGCCTTGTCCCTGGCTGGGCCGTGAGCACATTCAGTCTGCTGGCTCCGCCACAGAACTGCCTCGTAGCTTTTAATGAACCCTCTTCTGTTTCGAGGGACTCATTCGCAAAGGGGACTCTGTTGCCTGCCATTAAGAATTCTGACCAACAACCTCAGTTTAAGGTGGGCCAAATATATGCATTTCCAGCAAGCTTTCCCCAGCAATCCTGTGACTTTGGGAACTGCTGACCATCCAAACATCTCATTTTTTTAGATGGTGAGATTCAGGCCCAGACAGAGGGGCAGCTGTTCACAGCCCAGGACTGGTGGATGGTGGAGGTGAACTGAGGGCAGTACATCCTGACACCTGGTCCCACACTCTCAGCGTTCTCCTCTGTGACAGCTGGCTGTCCATTGTAAGATTCCCGAGACCCCCGGTGAGCTCCCTGGACGGGGCTCTGGGGGCTGTGTCCAGCCGGCTGCCTGTGTCTGTAAACAGGGCCGGGGGGTGCCCAGCCCCGCTCACCTGTCGGCGCTTGGTCTCGGGCTGCTTCCCTGTTCTGGGGACCCGGGTGAGTAACTGTGCCGGGGGGTGGACAGCCTGGGTGTCAGAAACCACAGGCCAGTTTGTGCAGGGGCCAGAGAAGGGGCCGCTGAGGACGCTTTCCAGACCTGCTGACTCAAAAGAATCAGTGTTGGGGGGAACAGAGAGGAAGGGCTTCCCCAGCGCCCGGCGGGGTTCGTGGGGTGAGCCGGGCTCTGGGGCAACCTGAAGCCCAGCCCTCACCCGGGTGCTAAGTGCGGTTGCAGGGGGTGGGTCGGCGGCCCCACATCTAAGTGGGCACCCACCGGGAAGGCTGCTGTATGCAGGGGAATGTAGGGCCTTCTCCAAAGCATGTAAAGAGAGAGACACCATATGTTCTTAAAAACCGTGTCCCGAGTATGTGCTGCTACCACTGTGATGCATGGCAGAGAAACCCCTTCCTTTGCTGGGGGTGTGACCACTGAAGCGCATCCCCACGCAGGCTCCAGGGCTCCCTCAGCAGCCGAACGCACATTCCTAGCCCGTCGCCTCAGCTCTGCTCGGGGGCTGGAGCCAGAGGTGATGGGAAAGTCACCTCGCCCACCAAACCCGGGGCCCCATGCATCTTCCTTATGCTTTCTGGGCTGGGAGTGCGGCCCAGAGCAACATGATTTACGGGATGCCGGGCGCTCCTCTGGAGGAGATGGATCCAGTGCAAGCTCCAGAGAGGACAATTTGCCTCAGAAAGTGAGGGAGGGGCGTTTGGACCATCTGCCTCCTTCTCCCAATTTGCAAAATGGGGACACTAGCCCTCCCCATTCCACTGAGTTGACACAGGGAAGCAATCAAGGAAGGATAAGCCTCACGCACTGAGGACAGAGCTTGGCCCTAAGTGACGTCCACAGCGTCGCTCTGCTTGTCTCTCGCAGGCCCTGCCCACTCTGTTCTCCAGGGCTGTAGGTCTGGCAGCCTAAAGCCACCTCTAAAACATGGCCCTTTGGGGCCGGGCCAGGCGCTCCCCTCCCTGTGCACGAGCCCCAGGAGGAATGTGGATTCTGTGCCGTCCCCTGTGCACTGGGACTCATTCAGGGCTGTCACTCCACAGCTGTCCCTGGCAGACACGCCGCCGAGGCACAAGGAAGGCACTATGCTGGCAGATGGGGACGGAGGAGAGAAGACGTGTGTCTGTGGCTTTGCCGGTGGGCAGCGCCCTCCCACTCTCTGCGCCTTTGCCGTGAGCACCAGGAGCTCTCGTGCCAGCCTGTGGGGGCCGCGATGCTGGAGTGAAAAAGGGAGGAATTGAAGCCCTTACATGACTCTGGAGAGCCGCTCAGGACCACTGCTGGCTAAATCAATAGTGTGGACTTACTGCAGTAAAAATATTTTTTCAAAAGTGTCTTAAAAAAAAGGCTCTTACTCCAAAGCAAATAAATTCTATCAATAGTCACAATAAAGTCTGGAGCACTTGAAACCCAGCTCACCAAACCTCTTAGCTGTCGGACTTTATCCTGTGAATGAATGGAGTCTGAGGCTGTGTGGAGAAGCCACGAGGGTCCCCCCCACTATAGTATGTCAGGGGGTTCAGCTCCAAAGTCACCACCCACAGCTTAATGCCTGTGGAAAGAAGTGGGACTCACAAAATGGAGAAATCACCCTCATAAGGGGGAGGCCACTTCAGGGGGACAGAGCCATTCGGGCCAGCCTTGGTTTTATTCGTTCTATTTCCTGTTTATTTCATGAAGTCAAGGACACAGGCATCTCTGGGAAGGGCTTCTTCAGACCCTCCCAGGGACCCCCGCGGGTCCCCACGAAGGCTCCTGCGCGCTAAGAGCTGTCCACGGTGCTGAAGCAGATCTGTTTGCCCTCCAAGTGATAAGCAACAGATATCTCTCCTCGCTGTGATGCCAGGGGGAATTTAACAGATGCCTCAGCATTCCCAGGGGAAAGGAGGCAGAGAGTAGGTGAGAGCCAAGGGAAATTTCAAGATGAAAACCTGGGGCAGAAGTGGCGCTGGACAGGACGCCCCAGCTGATGGCAGAGAGAATTTTCCACCGTCCCTGATGCTGGAAGTGGCACTATTGATAGGTGGGGAGAAAGTTCATGGAAGCTTCCAGTCCTCCTAGATCCCTCTGTGTGCATGCGCCCACCGCGTCCCCAGAGGTCCCTTGGCCACATGGCAGGGATCCATCATGCGTTCCTGCTGGCCTTCGCTTTCCACACAGGCTACAGTTTGCTGAAGCAGAGCCTGGGGCTTCCTAGGTCACACTCTAGGAAGCACAGTTGCCAAAGGGCCTTCGAGGTCTGGGCGGAGGAGGTGAGGCCCCAGACACCACTCAGCGGGGGCTCTGCGTCCACAGTGGTGGTGCCCCCAGCATGGCCTTCATGGTCCCCACATCAGGGGGAAGCACTGAGTCCATCCTTTCAGATCCAATTGGCTGTGAAGACACTCACAGCCCCAAGCTACTGTACCAGATAAATTTAGCTCCACATGGGGGCCTGGAGGAAACCAGTGGAGAAATCGCCCTATTTATTGTGAGAAATCATAGTTGTCTAAAGACAGTAAGCTTGGGACAGTCAGTCATGCAGCAATAGGGACTCACGAAGGCTCTGGCCAACACAGCTCTTCGCTTGAGTCCTGAGGGGCCCCAGGGCCACCTGCTGACTTTGCTGGGATGTGGCAGAGGTGGGGAGAATCAGTTGGGGTGCTGAAGTAGGGGGCCCCAAGGGCCCACCCCCATCTCTGCCCCACCCTCGGGGCCTGAGTGCTCAGGGAGAGCAGTGGAAGGTTCACCCCATCCCAGGTCAGCTGAGAGAGAACTGAGACACACACTGGCCAGGCTACAGTCTCCCACAAAGGGGGCCAGAGTGCGGGGCACCAGGTACATCAGGGACTGTCCCTCAGAAACCGGGTAGGGACTCAGAAACCTCACAGACCTCAGCGTTGAGCGATGACCACGCCCAACGCTGGACAGTATCCTCTGTGGATGCAGCCCTGAGCAGACACCCCTGCGGATGAGGTTGTAGAGAGCAGGATGTCTGAGGACCACAGGTCTCCCTCCTCCCGTGCTATTATGGCCCTTCCCACCTGGAAAATTGGGCCAAGCTGGGGACTCTGAGTCAACCGAGATCCGACCTGATATGCCTTTGTGAACTTGGAATACGTGTTTACTCATTAACTTTGCTGCTCCCAGGGAGAACCAGGTAGAATGGCAGATAAAGGAGTAGAGTTGTGTCTACTGTTTTTTTTTTTATCTTTGAACCTGCAACCCTTTGGTGCACAGAATGACACTCCAACCCCCTGGGCCACCCGGCCAGGGTGTGTGCGTTCTTTGCTCACCAGGGCTCGTCAAGGGCACCAACACCCACCACGGAAGTGGAACCGGCGTAACATGTCTATGAGTGACCGCCTTGGGCCGCCTCCCGAGTCCTCCCAATACAGGGTCCCTCCCCCGGAGCACACTGTTCTCTCTACCATCTTCTCTCCAGTGTACTACACTCTGGCAGCCCTGGGGTGATGCAGAGAACCCCCACTTCCTGGGCCTCAGTGCCTTGGAGCCCGCACCCCCCGCAGACAGCCCCACAGCTCCGTCCCGGCATCCGCCCTGTTACCCTCGGCTCAGCCCGCCGCGTTATCGGTATCAGCACACAGCACATGGCACGCTCGTCAGCCTCAGGTTCCTCGCCTGTGTCCTCCCTCTTGAAAGCGAGTGCCACAAGAGCAAAGGCATCATTTCGTTCACCGTCAGACCCTCGTGATGCACCCCGGCGCCGACCCCGGGAGGGGCTCAGTGCATGTTCGCGGGATGAATAATGAATGAGTGATCGCTCCTGGACCGAGCTCCTGATATGCACGCGCTTCTCTCCTACCTTGAGTCACGCTCCCATTAATCTCCCCTGCAGGAGGGAGAAGGAGTTGGTGCCCAGCCGCAGACGAGGGCAGGAGCATCCTTCGAAGCTATCAGCCTTTCCAGAAGGGCTGAACGCATTCCAAGAGGAACGCGGAAAGTGGAGCCCACTGGAGACCTTCCAGGGAAGACACACTCCAGGGGCCACTGCTGCAAGGTCGCTTTCTCTGGCTATCACAGGAGGCAGCCGCTGGCCCTGCTCCAGAGCCTGCTGCGGAGCGTGCCGCCCGCCACGCGCCGCCGCCAATGCAGTGGAGGGGCCGGAGGGGCTATGCGAGGGCACCACTCACCGTCAGCGGCCGGAGCGGCTGGCGGAGGGTCTGGTGGGAGCACCACCTGCTCAGGCTAAAAGGACTAGGTCGGTGGGAGGGGGGGTTACTTTTAAAATAGAAGGTGGGGTCCACTCCACTCCCAAGCCCTCTGCCCAGGTGCCCAGCCACCAACCATTTCCCAAGTCCCCACAGGTGCCAGGGGCTGTCATTTGATACCAGGGACACAGAAGTGAATGCTCCCTGTCCACAGTGGGTCACAAAGTTACCATGAGGAGCCCCCCGAACCTGCTGCCAGTTCCCCACTTATTTCCTTAAAGACACCGAGGAGACTGAGCAGGACTGATGCAGACGTCACACATCTCACGTCTCCGTGGCTCCGCTCCGCTCTGCCCCGCCCCCGCCCCGGGGCCTTCCTGCCACGTTCTCCCAGCAGGTGGGCTGCCCCCGGAGCTGGAAAGGGGGCCTCATTGGTGCCCTGACCCCCGCTGCTCTTGGCAATGGGGTCCCACCATGCTCTTCAGGGAGAACTCACGTTAACCATCCCTGCTCTCCTATTGAATGTTGTCGATCCCAGCCACACGATACGGTGCCTCATTTTCTCCTTTTGTGAAAGGAGGACATGCTCAGAGTCCAGATCCTCTGGGCACTAATACTTAGCAACTCTGGACACGGGCGGGCGCTGTCTCCACATCCGTGGTTAGCGCTTCGGGAAGTGGGGCTTTCAGAGGCTGTCCCCACGTCCTCCCAGGGACCTGGAAGTGACAGCTCACTCTTGAATCTCAAAAAAACGCTTCCTTGTGTCCTGACTCCACGGTAGGCTGCGCCTGAACAGCAGGCAGAGGCGAGAACCAATGTGTCCCCCGTGAGCCATCAGCAGAGCCCAGGGGGATTGGTATTGGGAAAGCATGTTGTGGATGGAAAAGTAAACGGAGGAACAAGAGGGTGTTTTCCCGCCCCGTTCTCCAGGGAGCATGTGCCCTCCTGGTCCCGCTGACCGTGCTGAGCCCTCTGAGAGGAACGCGGGCTGGCCAGCCGTCCCCGCTATTGTGGGCAGACGGGAAGGACGAGGCCGCCACTCAGCCAGGGAGTGGCCATCATGGGAGCAGGGAGATTTTTCACATCAAAGGCACTGCTGCCAGAACTATTCGGCCAGGGACCCAAGGGGACCTCCAGTTCAGAAAAAGCCATTTTTAGGTGTCTCGAAAGCTGCCAAAGAGAGAGTGTAGCTGCCGAAATGAGCCGGATTCTTTGAGAAATCAGTTTGAAGGCTCAGTTTCATCTTTGAGTAAACTCCTGGAGGTGGGCTCCCTGGACTCTGGGCTGAGCAGGCTGGAGAACACGGTGCTCCCCTGGACGTGGAAGACAGTCCCTGTGGAAACACAGCCCCGGGCCCAGGGGGCTGCTGTGTCACAAGGGGCTCTGCTCACCGGTCCTTCATCCTGGATCCCCAGCCTTGCTGGGGAGGGAGCGCGGCTCCCCATCCCTTGGCGTGCCCCGGGGGGTCCCTGGTGACCTGCCTTTGTCTGGCCCCAAGCCGCTCTTTCGAGGAACAGCTGCCAGTCGCCTTCTGCAGCAAGAAGACAAGGGGCTGTCTCCTGTGGAGCCTTTGTTCACATCTGAGCACTTTGGGGCCAGGTCGGGTAGAGGGACGCTCACGGGAGATGGACCGACAAGGTTAATGACGCTGACAATGCTAACGATGATGGGACGTACACAGCATGGGACTAAGCGCTGGGCACCTGCTCCAGAGTGGCGGCTGAAATGTGACCTCATAGGTGCCTCTCCTTGTGCCTGGCCTCCTGGCTTGTGGGGACCCTGCTGGACACTGTGCAGAACCATGCAGCTGGCACGGCACTAGTCCTGGCCAATGGCGATGCTCCACGCCAGAGAGGCACCGGCCGGAGCTTGGAGAGGGAGGCAGAGCCTCGCTGGGCTGGACTTCTTTGTCCTCTTGTGTCCTCACCTGGCGGCTCCCATTAGGGGAACCAACAGGAGCCCCACATCCTTCCCCCCGCCCCCCTGCAGGGCCCTGTGGGCAGGCAGGAGCCACTGCAGGGAGGAGGGGATTCAAGCACCCAGGATGCAGCACAGGGCAGTGAAAACCAGTTTGCATCGGCCCCTTAGCCTGTCCCCATCCTGGTGACCTTGCAGTTAGCTGGATGCTGGTGGGTTACGTGGAGGGAGAGACACAGGCCTCGGTCTGTGGTGATGTGTGTGCATTGTGCTAGGGGCTAACGCACGGTGGCCCCCCAGTCCTCATGGTGGCCCTGCAGCCTGGCCCTACCCAGCTCACGGGGAGGAGTTAGGATGGAACTGACTCATTCGGAAATCCAGATCTGAGCCCAGATCCAGTCCACTCCAGTCCCCACACAGGCACCAGACACACCCAGGTGGGGTGCCGAATCCCACACACCAGTGGCAGGACACCGTCCGTACACTGAGGTCCATGCAGTGATGGGGATGGCACATTCCTCATGGGACTGGCTCGAATAGAAAAGCACCAGGCTTCTAGCCCGGCTGAGGGCAGAGAGCTTCCTCTCGGGTTAACTGGAAGAGAAAGAAGGAGAAAGACAGGAGTGGGGCGGGGAGGGGGGTTTGCTTCCCATAGGGAAGGGACGTGGCAAAGACGAGAATTGCAGAGGCGTCATGACCGGCGTCAGCATGCCCAACTGCAGAGCCGGGCCCGTGACAGGAAGACTCTTGGTCCTCGGAGCCCCAGAGGGCCCAGACCTCTCGCTGCCTGATGATGACAAACGGTAAGGCCGGGACCTACATGCTAAATGGTCCCTAAAGAGAGAGACTCGGTGATGGGATGTCACCGTGGGCACCATACCAATAGGGTCATGGGATGTGGGACTTGGGGGAACTGCTTCTGAGGTGTGTCTGGCCGGCGGCGGTCACTGTTGCCAGCACCCACAGCGAACGCCACCGCCGCCGCCGCCACGAGAAACGCCATCTCCATCCCCTTCCCCCTCCAAGGCTAAAGAATCTGTGAGTGTTGTCTGAGTGAGTGAAATGAGGGGCAGAGACTGGGACTCGGGGTCCCCAGGTCCCTGGCCCTGTACCTCTCTCCACCCCCACCCTCTGTCTCTGTGCCCACAGGCGGACGAGCAGCTGCCCTGGACACTCTGAGGGATGCCAAGGTCACTGGGGCTGTGGACAGGCCACTGGGACAAGACCCGGATGTGGCTGCAGAGACGCTCTCAGGAGGAGACGGGGTGGAGGGGTCCCAGGACCGGTCACACAGCGCGCTTGCAGCTCGGTCTGTCTGTCCCACTCACAGTCTTGTGCCCTCGGATCCGCTTTCCCTTCCTCTTTCAGGTCAGTTCCTCTTTAATATTTGCCACAATGTTCTTGCCACAAGAGATGAAAAGGAAGGGGAAAAAGACCCCAGGAAGATGCTCAGGTCCAGTCTCACACATCAATGATGGACAGTTAAGTCAAGATGGCACTTGGGTAGTTTTCTTTGCTTATGTAATAATGGAAAAATACAAGTCCAATCCCTTCTCTCCCTGTAGGCAGTAATCTTTTTAACCACGACAGAGCCAAAGTCTGGTCTTGCAAAGTAGGTCAGAGATTGCTAAATATATACCACTAAACAGGTCTTTAAGACACACGCTATATAAACAATGCATTAATAAAAATATGTGATATAAATTACATATGAGCATGCATTGTGTATTTATAACATATGCTGTTAAAGTACATTTGGCTATTTTTGTTATTTGCCATCTTTTGGACACTTAAAAAGATACTTTGTGACGCAGCACACATAGTAACAAGCCCAAATGCTACAAAAAGAACTCAGTGAAACGAATTTTCTCTCCCACCCGGACCCTCAATTTCTCAAGTCCCCTTCCATCCTAGAGCTTTCCCCAAGATCTGCCACCCAGTTACAAATATATTCCTTTGTTTTATTTTTAATTCTGGTAAAATGCACATAATATACAATTGATCATCTTGGCCGTTAGTGCACAGTTCAGTGGCATCAAGCACATCCACTCTTAGGCAACCACCCCCGCTGCTGGTCTCCAGAACTTTTCCATCTTGAAAAATCTCAACCATGTCCCCTCTAGACACGAAGTCTCCTCCCCCAGCCCTGGCACCTGCACATATTGTACTTCCTGTTGCTAGGAACCCGGCAGCTCCAGGGACCGCGTGCGTCCCACTGCGCCTGCCCGTTCTGCCGCGCACAGTGGCCTCGTGGTTCACCCATGAAATTGGATGCTGAACCTTCGCTTCATATTTTACCCTCAAGCGTTCGGGCGCCACATGCACTGCTGGGTCCCC
>PVJI01031483.1:0-13106 GCA_004026765.1 Micronycteris hirsuta
GCTTACTGGTCTGGATGAACGTGTCCTCTCTAACTTCTTGGCTGTTGGACTTCCACTCGGTTCGATTCTCTGTCCATTCTGGTTGGTTGTTTTGCTTTTTAATGTGTTGTTTATCCTCTTTGGTTGTGAGCGGAGGCGCAGTTTGTCCACCTACACCTCCATCTTGGCTGGAAGTCCTCTTTATATATTTTGGATATTAACTCCTGATCAGATATAGGGTTCACAAGTATTTTGTCCATTTGGTAAGTTGCCTTTTCATTTTGTGGATGGTTTTCTTTACTGTGTGGAAGCCTTTTAGTTTGATATAGTCCCACTTGTTCTTTTTTTTTTTTTAAGATTTTATTTATTTATTTTTACAGAGGGGAAGGGAGGGAGAAAGAGGAAGAGAAACATCAGTGTGCGGTTGCCTCTTGAGAGCACCCTACTGGGGACCTGACCTGCAACCCAGGAATGTGCCCTGACTGGGAATTGAACTGACAACCCTTAGGTTCACAGGCCGGCACTCAGTCCACTAAGCCACATCAGCTGGAGCCCACTTGTTCATTTTTTATTTGTTGCCAAATCAAAGAAGTCTGCCAAGAATAATGTCAAGGAGCTTACTGCCTGAATTTTCTTCTAGGAGTTTTATGGTTTCAGGTCTTACATTCAGGTGTTTAATTCATTTTGAGTTAATTTTTGTGTATGGTGGAAGATAGTGGTCCAATTTCATGCTTTTGCATGTGGCTGTCCAGTTTTCTAACATCATTTATTGAAGAGACTGACCTTTCTCCTTTGTATGCTCTTTGCTTCATTGTCATACATGAATTGACCATATATGCACAGGTTTGTTTCTGGGCTCTCTGTTCTTGTTTTATTGATCTTTGTGTCTGTTTTTATGCCAGTACCATACTGTTTAATACTATAGCTTTGTAATTTAGTTTGAATTCAGGGTATATGATGCCCCCAGCTTTGTTCTCTCTCAAGATTACTTTGGCTATTCATGGTCTTGTAGTCACGGGATTGTATTGAAGACAACCACAAGGCTGATGTTGCCCCCAGTGAAAATGAGTTTGACGCCTCTGCTCTACAACTTCCCAATAGTTTGGTTACATCAATATACAGATGTTGACGTTATATATGACCATGTATGTTATTCTGAGCTGGCATTTCTTCTGCAATTATCTTACGCTCTTTTTTGAGAGGGGGTGGGGTCAGTTTCTGTTAGTACAAACAAACCTTAACATCTCTAACTCTTCTTAGACCTCCACATGTGCTATTTCTGTGCCAGTCCATCCAGCAAAACCCTAAAACAGTTTGTTTTGTCTCGCCCTACTTCCTTCTCTCTTATCCTCTCCACTACTGCTTGCCACTCTGATTAGGCTTTTGTTATTACCACTCCATTGAGAATATGCTCTGGCCTCATCTCCCTGCCTCCCTTCACCCCCTGGGCACTTCTGGTCTTTTTTTCTGCTGCATCGGTTTCCATCTGGGCCTTTGCTTTTGTTCTGCCGGTTCTTGCAGAACGCCTCCGTCCCCTACTGTCTTCCCTTAACTAACACTTTTTTTTAATAAAGATTTTGTTTATTTATTTTTAGAGAGAGGGGAAGGGAGACAAACATCAATGTGCAGGAGCAACGTCGATCAGTTGCCTCTTGCACGCCCTTAACCAGGGAACAAGCCCACACCCAGGCATGTGCTGTGACCAGGAATTGAACCAGCAACCTTGCGGCCTTTCGGTTTGTGGGATGATGCCCAACCCACTGAGCCACAGCAGTCAGGGCCACTACCACTTCCTCATTGTTTTGGTTTGAGCTCAATATTTTTTCAGGTAGAAGCTCTTTTAGTCACTAAATCGCTATTCCTTTTTTATCTTCTCAATAGCACCTCTTGTCCCTGAAACTATATTACTGTGTTTTCAGAGTTTTACTCTAGAACATGATTTCCCCCTTCATCCTTGAGCCCCTGGAACAGTTTCTGGTACGTGGAAGAATGTTGTTGACTTGCACAAGTCACAAGACATAAGCATCAAAAAAGCAGTTCATTTAGAATGTTTCATTTACTTTATATGATTCTCCATCAGGAAAAACCAATTTTGATTTGGGGCACTTAAAATTTGTTTTAAGGAGCATTTCAAAGTGCTCCAAATTCCTAGGATCCTGAACCTACCCCTACTGTGCTCAAATATGACTACCAAAAAAAGCATATTTGAGGAAAATGGAGGACTTTGGAATAACCCTCTCCTTTCTCCATGTCTCACAGAGATAAGGGCTGGCCACCAGCTTTTAATGGCAGCTGTGTGCTGTTCATGTCACAAAGGTTATGTCCTCAGTCACTCTGGACTTTTTAGCTCTCTGTTACTCAGTAACAGTTTACTTTGTGAATGTATTTAACTGGGAATCAAGTCAAATGTGCGAGCAGATTTACCATCAAACATGGCTTCAAAATTTTAATTGATTTTCCTCTTTACAATATCTTAAAGGGAAGTATATTATTACTTTAATGTTTGCCCATTGGTGTAATTTTGTTACTTGCCACAAGCTCCAAAGCAGTTAAAATATATTCTTAGTCAAAATAATAAAGGGGGAAAAAAGGTCTTGGGTAGAGAACTTACTCAGTCATTTGTTTTATGGCTAAACAGAACTCTTAAATTGTATATTACTGGCATTTTTCTGGCATGTCTGTGTTGCTTGTATCAGTTTAATTTTGTGAATCTTTGGCTGAAACCCGGTGAGCTGTGTTTGCAGAGAACTCTGGTGTTTGTCCATCTAACTTAGTGTGGAATTTTAAGTGGGTGGCTGGCTTTCAGCTCTAAGGAGGTAGGGTCCCACTAAATGAGGAAAAATTTAGCTGGAGAGAGCCAGAGATGAGGGTAAATGTGAGCGTGGGTACCTGAGCTTCGAGGGGATGTCTGTGTGGTTCTGGCCTCCTAGAAGCTAGGAGAGGGTGTGTATGTGTGAAGATGAGTAATGAGACTGGTTTGGATTAAAACAGGACACATGACAAAACTGTCATGCAGATGATTTTCAATGGATATTGTAAAGAGTTGTTAAGCCTCAAATAATTGGGAGTGTGTTTTGTCTGGGAGCCTTTTTAAAGCGTTTTTCATCTACTCCAGACTTCTCTGGTCTGGTCCATAGACTTATTAGTATCATGAATGACCAGCCCATAGCTACCTCACAGCTATTCCTCTTCATTCAGGTTTTGCCAAAAACAGGGAGGGGCAGAGGGAGAAACTAAGATGACGTCAGCACATTGGATGTTCAAACTGAACATGTGTACTTTAAGGGAGGAGAACCATTTCTTGCACTAATTTCTTACCTCTGGTCTTCCAAAAGCCTTTGTATTTAGTTTCAGATTCAGTAGTTTTAGGCCTAGAACACAGAAACTATGTTTGATTTGATTTGTTAATATAATATTCTCTGCATCTCTGCATTTTAACAGGGCAGCCCTGTACTGCATCGAAATGTCAATTCTTTAAGAGAGCGAATATCTGCCTTCCAGTCAGCTTTTCAGTCCATAAAGGAAAAGGAAAGAACCACTGCCTGTCCTGATTTCTCAGAGGCAGAGGAAGAGTTCAAGAAAACAGGCTTGAGTGAGTAAAAGAAATTCAGTCAGTTTGGACTTCTGTATTTATTCAGACAAGCCTCGGATACAAAAAAGATTTAGTTCCGCAGTTCAAAAGCAGTCCTGAGCATAGTTGTCTTCTTATTTTTATTTTTATTTGATTGATTTTAGAGAGAGAGGGGAAGGAAGAGAGAGATATTGATTTGTTGTTCCACTTTTGCGTTCATTCGTTGATTCTTTTTTTTTTTTAATTTTTACTTATTGATTAGAGAGCAAGAGAGAGAGAAACATCGACCTGTTGTTCCACTTATTGATGCATTCATTGGTTGATTCTTGTATGTTCCCTTCCCGGAGATCAAGCCCACAACCTTGGCATATCAGGACGACACTCTAACTGCCTGAGCTGCCTGTTCAGGGCTGTTGGTTGATTCTTTTTTTTATTTAAATCCTCACCCAAGGATATGTTTATTGATTTTAGAGAGGAAGGGGGAGAGACAGAAATACCAACATGAGAGAAATACCAATCAGTTGCCTCCTGTACGTGTCCCAACCGGGGATCGAACCCACAACCTTTTGGTGTACAGTGTGATGCTCCAACCAACTGAGCCACCCAGCCAGAGCCCATTGGTTGATTCTTGTGTGTGCCCTGACCGGGGATCAAACCCATAACCTTTGTGTTGGGGACAATGCTCTGACTGAGCTAGCAGTCTAGGGTCCAGAGTTGTAATTTTAAATGGGACATTTTATGCATTTCTAGTTTCTCTTGAAAAAACCTGATAACAACCATTTCTGAGCCTACATTTTCACAGGGTTACATGGTTAGCTCATTTCATCTTTAGAATAGGGCATGTGGCAAATTTGAGTGTACAAACTTGGTTTCTATAGGGTTATCGTTAAATTTGGCAAGTATTTATGTGAATACCAAACACCCGTACCCGATATTTTAAACAGATATCTCTAACCCAACATCTTAATAGCCTGCCATATTCTTTATCATAACTTTTAGATTATAATTCATTTGGTTATTTTTTTCTGTCACCTTTGATTTTCTAACCATAAAGCATTCAAAACAGAAGAATTAGACAAACCGTGGCCTTGCTGTAATCACTATAATCATACCTTTAGTGCTCTGCACCCTAAGGAAGGATCCAGATAATTTTGTTTTGGCCTCTCGAACCATCTTCATGTCCCATTTCAAGACCTCCCTGCATGCAGTGCAGTGCACTGCAACTCAACACTGCCTGTTAGTGCATGACCCACTCTGATGTACTCATTTTTATTTGCAGTTTGTAACTTACCTATTGTTCAGTATTTACCTGGGTTTTAAAATATTTTATTAACATGATGATTATAATTCTGCAAACAGTAAAATTCTTTTTAGTAGCTAAAAATCTTGGTCACATTGTGGCTCTATTTTTCACAAAATCATACACGATCAAAGCAAGACCAATATTAGAACGTAACCACAACCTTTGAAATGTTCAAAAGAAAAAGTTTCAATGTAAACTTAAAAACAGAATGAGATATATCACCAAGGCAAATGTATTTTAGCATATCTTTCTTCATTTTAAAGTCTGAAGAAACTTAATTCTAATTAAACTTGTATAATTTTAATAGTCATGATCTCTTACCTTTTTTTTTTTTTTAAGAATTTATTATTTATTTTTAGACAAGGGAAGGGAGGGAGAAAGAGAGGAAGAGAAACATCAGTGTGCGGTTGCCTCTCACATGGCCCCTACTGGGGACCTGGCCCGCAACCCAGGCATGTGCCCTGACTAGGAATTGAACCGGCGACCCCTTGGTTCGCAGCCCACGCTCAATCCACTGAGCTACACCAGCCAGGACTCTCTTACCTTTTTTGAATTAAAAATTATACTAGGTTTTCCATTTCATTGCTAAAGTCTTTAGACTTGAACATTAAATTTTACTAAAACGATGACAGACAAAATTGTAAAATGACACTGTTAAAAAAAATGCTTGTGCGTGTGATTTTGTTTTGTGTATACAGCCAAAAAGGAAAGTCTTGGTGAGTGTCGACAGTCTGCGTGCCCTGCCCAGCCACCCAAACGTCGGAGACGATCTTCTCAGAGCCGCTCGGACGCCCATCTCACTAAGGCAGCTGCTCTCCAGACGTTCAGTACGGCCACCGCTCCCGATGCAGACAGAAATCGGGCAAATGTGGCTGAAACTTCCCCGGCAGACCTTTCCGAGGTAATTCAGTTACTGGAAGCACGGGACAATAAAGCTTTGATTTCCTGGCAAGGCAGTTTTAACACACTCAAGATCCTTTCAAATTACGTGCATGCGCGTGCGCACGCGCGTGTGTGTGTGTGTGTGTGTGTGTGTGTGTGTGTGTATTTCCTACTTGTTAATTTGTGTTCTCAGTTGGCTCATTGGTTGTTAGAGACCGCTTTGAGTAAAAGCTTTTTGAAAAGTCTTTATGGACAGATGAGGCGGTGTGTCTTCTGCGAGTGGAGTGGGGTTGTAGAGGCTGATGGTCCGACAGAAAGCTGCTGGAGGAGGCAGACAGCAAGTGTGTTACTTACACGGCGCTGGCCGATGAGAGAGGACTGCACTGGCTCCTCGGGCGGGGTCTTGGCCCTGGCCTGGCCACACTGCCTGGTTTCTTGCTGTCCAGAAGCAGGTGCTGTTTGGCAGTTGGTCTCAGGGAACTGTAGGGGTCTTTGTTGCTATTGACTTTTCAAAGTCTGTCAAGATGATCAAAATACTAAAGTGAATTAAATGATACTATTGACTGCCCTTGCCCTTAACTCAAATGTAAACAAGGAGCTAGGTCTCTCATGAACACCTCCTGCTTCATACTGTTAGTTTGGGTTTGGCACAGCAAGTCCCGCTCCTGAAGTGAGGACGGACCCTGACACTGCTAGAGTTGAAACTTTTTTCTGTACCTTCTCCAGCACATTGATTTAGCGCACATCCTAATGATTTTATTAGGACTGGTATAAATGTTTGATGGTCAATTAGAGATTCTTCAAGGGCAGTAGATTCATTTTTATCTCAGAGTGGCTTACAATCTGACAGAACCAATAATGATTGTTTCCTAAGAGAACTTTGATTGTTTGGACATGCACCATGATTGAGAAATGGCTTCCACAGTAATATGAGTGCTTCTATCCTAGCCAGTGGTGGTTTTCCTGCCCTCGCTATTGATATCTTTTTTTTGATTAGTAAGTCATACGCTTTCTGTTGTTTGGAGAATTTCCTCTTTAATGAATGCAGTTAACATAGTTTCTGGACTTCAAACAATTAGGCAACAAAAATGTGTCGCATAAACTTTTCCTAGGGAACTAAATATTGTTTCGTAAGATATTTAGGATGCAGTTGGAATGAATACTTTTTTAAGTTGGATTCCCCTATACTTCTGTAACTGGATAATGAAGATGATAAAATCACCTCGATTGATTGATTGATTGGTTGGTTTAATATTAGGTTTCTAGGTAATCTGTGTAATGCTCACTCAAATCTTTATAGAGATATTAGTAATCCTGTAAATAATAAGATTTAATACTTTTTAATTCTAAACGTTTTCCCCCAAGAAATCTTCTGAACCGGGTTTAACACAGTCTGGGTGTTTAGTTGAAGAGTCTCTTCTCCTCTCAGAGCTCACAGAGGCGTCAAGTGGTAAGTGTTTAATTTTTCCTTAGTGCGTGCGCCAGGGCACCCACTGAGACATTTGTGCACTGTGCCGTTCTCCTTAAAACCTTTCATTGGCTTCCCAGTGTACTTAGAACAGGATCCAGCACCCTTTCTGCTAGACCTTACCGGACCTAGTCCTGAGCTTCTCCCTGAGCTTATTTCTTAGCTCTTCTTGTTCCCTCTTTTCTAGTCATGCTGGCCCTGCCCCTCCCTGTAATGTGCCAGGCACATTCCTATATCAGGTCTTTGCTCTTGGCTTGGTGCATGTACTGCTTCTCCCTAGATGTGTGCACAGCTCACTTTCTCACTTCATTCAGATGCCTGCCCAGGAAGCTGTCTTTGAGTACCCCAAAGCACCAGCACTGTCCTGTCACCTCATCGTACCCTGTCCTCATACCCCAACATTATTTTCCTTAATGGCAGGTACTACTACTTGTTATATATGCATTTCTTTAACTTTTTATTTTGAGGTAACTATAGATTCACTTGCAGTTGTAAGAAATAATCTAAAGCGAACCAGGATACCTTTGCCCCATTTCTCCCCAGCGGCATACCTTGCATAGCTGAAATACAGCGTCACATCCAGAAACTGACACCGATCCAGCTCACTGGGTTTTCTCAGATTGCACTAATTTTACATGCACTCATTTGTGTGTAGACTCAGTTCCGTGTAATTGTGTCCCGTGTAGACTCATGACCACACTGCAGTCAACAACTGAACAGTTTAATCACAGGGATCCCTCATGGGGACTTTGTATGTTTTGTTCATCATTGTCTCTGGAGTGCCTGTCACATCAGAAACGTGTAATGTATGTTTGTCAAATGTTGATCATAAGGCAGTGCTCTTTCGTGAGAAAGAGTTTGCAGGGGATGGTTGCTTGCTTAGGGGGCACGTACAGTATGTTAGTTTCTTTGATTTTATAATCTTCGTCATCAGCATTCCATCCTCTCCCTCCCACCACCCTTATAAGCAGTAAAACTGGTTATTACTTGTTGTGAGCTCAGGTGAGCTTTATGGTGCAAGTCACAGGTATCATGAGTAGAGGCAGACGAACAGTTATTAGCTGTTCATGGACTCTATCCATTCGATTCATGGATATATGCCCAGCTTCCCCTGGGAGCCAAAACTCCTGATCACTTTTACCCTCAGGAGGTAGATTGGAATTGAAAGCTGCAACCAGTGCCACTTCTCTGTCTTCTCTTTATGTTTCCAAATGAAAACCCAGATGGTATTCCCTAAGCAGATATGTTAGGGTTGAGTTTCTTCGCAGCGTGTTATTGCCTTTGCAAATGCAGAGTTTTTGTGTAGAACAAGCTGACTCAGGTGTCTTTTCCCTCTCACGTTTACATGGTTACTTTGAAGGAATCAAGGCTGCTGACTGTGCAAAGGGCAGAGGATCAGGAGATGCTCTTTCACCTGAAAAATTCGCAGAAGGGAGCAGAGGCCCAGCTCCTAAAGTCAGGTCTCTGGCCGCTCCACTGTGCAAGAGGGACACTCTGTCCTCCGAGACCTCTGTCCTTCGTTCTGTGCTGAAGAAACCCAGGAAGCTGTGTCTAGAAAGCCTGCAGGTAAGTAAGTGTAAGGCTACATTTTCTAAAGCAAATTGAATACAAATTCATTTAGTTCAAAGCAACACCACTAAAATGTTAAATGCCATGCTGATTTAAAAGGAAATGTCTCACCCTATTTTTCCCCTCCTTTTCTCATAACACTGTGCAGTTCTTATTTTAAAAAACTCAGAATGGGCCCTGGCTGGTGTGGCTCAGTGGATTGAGCGTCGGCCAGTTGTATTCCCAGGCTCAGGCACATGCCTGGGTTGCGGACCAGGTCCTGCAATAGGAGGCACACAAGAGGCAATTGCACGTTGATGTTTCCCTCTCTTTCTTCCTCCCTTCCCCTCTAAAAAGAAATAAATAAAATCTTAAAAGAAAACTCAGAGTGGAATATAGCATGTGGAATTTAATATAGATGAACTATATTTTATGAGTTTCATAGCTGAGGGTCCGTTTAATTATTTGGTCTCAGAGATGCGTCTTTCACAGGCATGTACCTTCCTCTGAGCTCGGTCAGCAGGAGGGAAGAAGAGGCTGGTGGGAACCTGGCATTCCCTGAGTACTTCCTGTGGACTTCTGGCATGTGTCATGTACATGCAGCCATCATCCCCAAGAACGGCATTGGCCCGATTTTACAGACACTTAGGCTGGAGGTGGTGGAATGAGCCCCCCAACCAAATGTGAAGTTAAAGTCCGTGATGGACTATAGATGCTGTGGTCAGCCGAAAGGCTCCGGAGTCAAGGTGCCTGGTGCAAATCCTTGCTCTGAGGTTTACAAGCTGGGCAAATTAGTTAACCTTTTTGTACCCTGGTTCTTTATCTACAAAAGGACAATATTAGTAACTACCTTACAGGATAATTTAAGCACTAAGTGGGATAATAATGTGAAATTAGCACCAGTGCCTCACAATGAGAAGTACATTTTTTTTTCCTATCTGTAGGCATTTTAACATCCAGCTAGGCCTACAAATCTGTTTTTAAAGCTAAAGTGAATTAGGCTACCTTATATCTATTTGTGTAGATGTTCAGTTATTATTTTAAATATTTTAACAATTTTCCTGGTTAGGAGCTGATTTGGGTCTCTATACAGCGTGGCTCATTCATATCTTCTCTTTGTTTTATCTTCTCTTCAAAGAGACTTCGTACCCTAATGGTTTGTGTAACTTTTATTGGTGAATAGTGTTACATAGTCAAGATCATGCCAAGACTCGTACAACTAATGACCTTTTTACTAAGCTGCTCAAAGTTTGGAGGTGTCTACAGTTGAAGTTTTCTGCTAACTCTCATGGTTGTTTCAATTAAAAATAAGTCTAAAAATTAACATGAACTTTGTGTTATAAGTTCACTTAATTCATAAGTACTGATTGGGACACTCAATACTTATGGGACATTCAGTACTTACAGGACATTCCTGGTCAGGAAAATGAAATTGGCTCAGGAGATAGTTGGTCAGGGAGGTTTGCTTGGGGCAAGACTGTCTCTTAGTAGTGGCATTGCCCCTGGAATGGGCAGACTGGAGGGAGCAGGCTGATCAGGGCTTGGGGAGCTGGACGAGCAGACGACCCTGCCCCGGCCCTGGCCCAGTCTTTCTGTTCTGCTCCAGTGGCCCTTTGTGTAGACTTGCCCCATCTTGTTCTTGAGATTCGCACTGTCCCGTCCTCACCAACATGCCTGCTGTCATTGTCCTTCCAAAGAGCGCAGAGGGACATATGCTGCCCTTGTTCCTTATTTCTAACTCAAGAATATACTCATGTACTTCTGGCCAAGACAGAGATGTAGGTAGACACACTGCCTCCTTGCACAACCGAAAGAGGAAAAACAACAATTTAAAAACAAAAAACAACCAGAACTGACAGAAAATGAAACTATGGAAGTGTGACAACCAAGGAGTTAAAGACATGTTCATCCAGACCAGTAGGAGGAGTGGAGCTGGGCAACCGGGCAGAGAGGGCTCTTGGCAAGGCGGCAGCTGGAGGACCTAGTGGGATTGCAGCTGGTGGAGCAGGTGGTCCCACATTCAAGTGCAGATAAGGGAACAAATGGAGAGAGAAACAGACCATGCAGCCCAGTCCTCCAGCGTGGGAAAACAAAGCCTCAAACCATCGATTGAAAACACCTGTGGGGGTTGAGGTGGCACCAGGAAGAACTCCCAGCTTCACAGGAGAGTTCGTTGGAGAGACCTACAGGGTCCTAGAACATACACCAGCCCACCCAACTGGGAATCAGCACAGAAGGGCCCAATTTGCTTGTGGGTAGCGGGGGAAGTGACTGAAAACCGGCAGAGAGCAGAGCAAGCGCCATTGTTTCCTCTCAGACCCCTTCCCCACAGACAGCATCAGAACACAGTGATGTGAGTTACCCTGCCCTGAGGAACACCTAAGGCTCTGCCCCCTATATGTAGGTGTACTGAGGGAAAAAAATGGCCCAAATGAAAGAACAGATCAAAGCTCCAGAAAAAATACAACCAAGTGACAAAGAGATAGCCAGTCTATCAGATGCACAGTTTAAAACACTGGTAATCAGGATACTCATAGAATTGGTTGAATTTGGTCACAAATTAGATAAAAAATGAAGGCTATGCTAAGTGAAATAAAGGAAAATGTACAAGGAACTAATAGTGATAGGAATGAAACTGGGACTCAAATCAATGGTGTGGACCAGAAGGAAGAAAGAAACATTCAACCAGAAAAGAATGAAGAAATAAGAATTCAAAAAAATGAGAGGCTTAGGAACCTCCAGGACATCTTTAAACGTTCCAACATCCAAATTATAGGGGTACCAGAAGGAGAAGAGGAAGAACAACAAATTGAAAACTTACTTGAACAAATAATGGAGGAGAACTTCCCCAATCTGGCAAAGGAAATATACTTCCAGGAAGTCCAGGAAGCCCCAAAGAAGTTGAACCCAAAGAGGAACACACCAAGACACATCTTAATTACATTACCCAAGATTAAAAATAAGGAGAGAATCTTAGAAGCAGCAAGAGAAAAGGGGACAGTTACCTACAGAGGAGTTCCCATAAGACTGTCAGCTGATTCGCAAAAAAAGACCTTCTAGGCAAGAAGGGGCTGGAAAGAAGTTTATCAAGTCATGAAAGGCAAGGACCTACATCCCAGATTACTCTGTCCAGCAAAGCTTTCATTTAGAATGGAAGGGCAGATAAGTGCTTCCCTGACAAGGTCAAGTTCAAGGAGTTCATCATCACCCAGCCTTTATTATATGAAATGTTAAAGGGATTTATCTAAGAAAAAGAAGATAAAAAATATGAACAGTAAAATGACATCAAACTCAAAGTTGTTAACCACGCCTAAAACAAAAGCAAAAGCAAACTAAGCAAAAAACTAGAGCAGAAATAGAACCACAGAAATGGAGATCACATGGAGGGTTATCAACGGGAGTGGGATGGGGAGAGAAGGGGGGAAGGTACAGAGAAGTAACACAAATGGTAGGTAGAAAACAGACAGGGGGAGGTTAAGAATAGTATAGGAAATGTAGAAACCAAAGAACTTATATGTATGACCCATGGACACGAACTAAAGGCAGGGGATGTGGGTGGGGGGTGTGGGGAGGAGGGGAATAAAGGGGGGGAAATGGGACAACCATAATAGCATAATCAATAAAATATATTTTAAAAGATAATATATACTAATGTAGACAGGAGATGCATACACTTATAAAAGGTGCGGTTCCATGTTTATAAGACAGAACACCCTATTATACCATGTACCTATTTGTTCTTCGCTTGTTTTAGTGCAACTCTTATATACCTAAGTTACATCTAGGGAACATAGTTTTTCTTTGTTGCTAATATCATGGTATTTCAGCCAGAACAGCAATGAAAGTATTCTGCACTATTATAGTCTCTACCCTTGGCAGCAAAGAATTCCCAGTTGCCATTGTTAATGGCTGTGTGTGTGTGTGTGTGTGTGTGTGTGAGAGGTATGTCACATCCGCTGATGTCCATTTTGTGCAGGGGCACTGTGACACCCTTGGTGGTCCTGGGGCTCATCCGAGCTTCCCCTCACATCCTGCAAACTGTGGCAGAGAGCAAAAAGCAGGTAAGAAATTCATATTTATTTTGAAGCATAAGGATTTCATTGTCTTGTTATGAAAAAAAAAAATTGGACATAGTATATGGTAACTTCAGTGACCTGCTAATGACTTGATGACAGTTGAGAGAAGTGGACTCTGTTTAGAGGGTTTCAGGATTGGTCTATCCATTTTATCTATCCATTTTCGCTTGATGGTGAACTTGATATTCCAGTTTTGTAAACTGCTAAGATATTCATGTAAAATTTACTTTAAAATCTATTACTGTATTTTGCCCGGCTGGTGTAGCTCAGTGGATTGAG
>PVJI01031484.1:0-13106 GCA_004026765.1 Micronycteris hirsuta
CTTTTAAGATAAGTTGGTCGGTGGTGACCAGGTCCAGTCCTGCACTCCCTCGGGTGGCTGCGCGAAGGCTGGAAACTGTACGATGATAAAATATTCTCAAAGTCTTGTAAACCACATTAATAAGTTGAAATCTATACTGCAGTAATGTGAAACACTCACATGCTTAAAGTTATGAAATGCTACAATCATATTTAAAGTTTATAACCATAACTCTTTCTGCAGTATGGAGAATTATTTGGTCAGAAAAAACAATTTGGCTAGGAATTCAAATGATACTGCTGACGACTTGAATTGTGGGAAAGTTGTTGCAATCAAGAAAAAAATGATATATATCTTCCTCATATGCTTCAGGTTTAACTAACCCTTACATGAATTTACACTTTTCAGGAGAATACCTATTATGTTTTAGAAACAGTAAAAGTGGCTGTACTCAATCATTTCTTTGAGCATCCTGATTACCATTGTTTTGTACTCTGCATCTGATAGGTTGGCTATTGCTTCATTGCTTAGTTGTATTTTTTTCTGGAGTTTCAATTTTTTCTTTCATTTGGGCCATATTTCTTTGTCTCAACACTCCTGTTATGCAGTAAGGGACAGAGCCTTAGGTATTCGCCAGGACAGGGCTACCCACATTGCTTTGCTGTGGTACTATATGTGGGGGAGTGGTCCAAGAGGGAACAGTGCTGCATGCTCAGTTCTCTTGCCACTTTTGGTCACTTCTCAACTTTCCACAAGCGAATTGTGCCCTTTTAAGTGCTTCCCTGGTGTGATCCCTGGGTTGGTGGCCTTATGTATGATCTAGGACCGTGTGGGCCCCTCCAACAAACACCCCTGTGAGATTGGTGGTTTCTCCTACTACCACAACCCCCACAGATATTTATAGCCAGAGGTTTTGAGGCCTTAGTTTCCTACACTGGAACCCTAGGTTTTGCAGTCTGTCTTGCTCCCCAGATGTTTCTCCCAGTTTATCCACACTCGAATGTTTGACTGCCCAGTCTGCCAGTCGCCTCACCCTCCCAGTCCTCCATCTGCTGCCTTGCTGTGAGTCCTCTCCATCCTGGCTGCCCATCTCTGCTCCTCCTACCAGTCTGGATGAATGTTAGTTTTTCAACTCCTTGGTCGTCGGACTTCCATATAGTTCGATTTCCTGGCAGTTCTGGTTATTCTTTGTTTTTAAATTGGTTGTTATCCTTTTTGGTTGTGCAAGGAAGCAAAGTGTATCTACCTATGCCTTTGGCCAGAAGCCCTCAATAAGAGCACTTTTTCTTTAATTTGTTTGATAATGGAATCCACATTGCATATTGTAAATATATAAAATTACTTTAATACTTGTGAAAAATACAAGAATGCTGATGTCCACTTCTTGCCACAGATGTATATTATTATGACTGACTTATAGTTGGTAAACAGGATTCCACAGGAGAAACTGAAAGAAACAATTTTCTGGAATCTAGACCTTACTATGATCATAGAAAATTACTGCTGAGAAACAAGTTTAAACCAATGAGTTGCAAATAAACAAGTGAACTCTTGACAACTAAAAACTTTGTGAGAAAAATCACATGGAATGAAAGGTACAGAGGAAAGGTACTCTTAATGTCTGCAAAGACTCTTTTCCCCATAATCCCTCATTTGCCCGCCCATCAGAAGACAGGTGCTCTGGGTTGCATCTCCAAGAACAGCTGACAGTATGTGTTCCAAGAATGAGAGCTACCTGAACTGAAGGGGATTCACAATAAAGCAAGTACATGCATAGAAATGATCAATATGTATTGAATTAATTCCATAGCTAAATAGGAAAAAAATCCAATACTGTTCTCATCTGTCAAAATGGTAGTTATATGAGGTGGCTGGTTATTGTTAGAATCAGAATCGTGAATAACTGTATCCTCCAAACAAGCAAGTTCATAGAACTTTCTGAAAAGAAAATGTTATAGTCATGTACACATACATGACTATAACACTGTCAAGATGATTTAACAAATCATAATTATCAACAACTGAACCTAAAAAAAACAACAACAAAAAAAAAAACCCTAAGCAAACAACCAAAACAGGAACAGAATCATAGGGATAGAGATCATTTGGAGGGTTATCAGATGGGAAGGGGAAGGGGGGAAATGGGGAAAAGATGCAGGGATTAAAAAGCATAATTGGTAGGTAAAAAATAGATAGGGGAAGGTTAAGAATAGCGTAGGAGATGGAGAAGTCAAAGAACTTATACACATGACTCATGGACATGAACTAAGGGGGAGATTCCTGGAGGGAAGGGGAGTACTGGGTGGAGGCGGGCAAAGGGGAAAAAATTGGGACATCTTTAATAACATATTCAATAAAATATACAAAAAATAGAAAAGAAAAGATCATTCCATGTGCACTATATATAACAGACAAGGAAAGTAGATTGAAACAAATAGACACAGAGAACCAGCTAGGAATTAGGAAGATAAAGCAACCCATGTAACAGATGGCTTGATTCATGGTGGTAAGAGATGGAGAGAAGGGGAATATCAGAGAATTACATAGCAAGTAAAATGGAGAGGATATTGTGAAGGATGTGGTGTGGGGGTAAGGAAGAGAGCACTCTAAGGGCTGTCACCTGAACATCTAGCCACGATTGGATGATGAGGATGCCATTCACTGAGGAAGCACTCGAATGCAGCTGGGTGACATTACTGGGAGAAGAGCATGAGTTTGGTCTTGGACACATTGAGTTTGAGGTCCCTATGAGTCATCCAAGGTATGAGGTCGAAGAAGTGGCTTCAAGGGTCTGGGGCTCAGAAGAGAGGTGGAAGTTGAACTAACACTCAGTGGTGACTGAAGAAACAGATTTCTCCCTCAGTTGCCTGAAACAACCCTTCCCCTACTCCCTAGCTGCATAGAAACTCCCAACTTTTGGTTTTTGAGAAAGACAAATTTGAGAGATCTTGTTCTCCCATCCTCTTGATTTGGCCAAAACAAATAAACATTTCTCTGTTCCCCAGCCCCCTAAAAAAAGAAGCTTTAAGGAAAATTCATTCTTTCTACTGAACATAATATTAAGTTGGAAATGAGTACAACACAATTAAAATATTATTTGAATCACTTACAATATCTTCTTTCTCTTCCTTCCCCTAATGTAAATGCACAGCCAGTAGTTATATATTTGATACTACAGCAGAGCTAGAATACAACTTTGGAGCAGGGTCAACTCTAAAGATAAAGTAGACAAACAGCCATTTGTGTGGTGTAACTTGAAAGGCACAATGAAGAACCGATTCTCCCAATCCACTCAACTTTGTAACTGAAATTCCATCATCAGAGCTTCATACACTGAATCCCTAGGAATAATAGAAATGGATTTAATAATACTAAAAAGGAGGAAAGGTCCTGTGGTGAAAGGAGGGTAAATACAATTTTAAAAAGGAGGCTTAGCAGTTATAAATTTATTATTTTGAAGAACTGAGTGTCCATGTGTTCTGAATATAATTACTATTGAAATGTGTTCATTAGTGATTGCCATTGAAAAAATAGATTTAGTTAACTGAAACGAGCAAAAAGAACACAATTTAAAAAAAAACTGACTAAATTTAAAAAATTTTTCTATTTCTATTATACAATTAACTATTTTATTATTTAAATAGCCTGAAAGTAAAACAGAGTATAATATTTAAAATATGACATTGTGTATAATTCTAACATATTTTTCTATTTCATTTTAACTGAGAATATCTCATCAAATTTCTTTCAACGAGCTTTATACCAAGATTATCTATTTCAGTCCTGTGGCATAAAAGTTTGCATTAATGTATATTATATATTTTATGTTGATTTCTCTTAATCTATACATAATGATATTGTAAGTTTTCTCCAGTTCATAGTTCAGAACTTTGTTCCATATATGAATATTGCAAGCAATTGTAACTCTAATTATAGTCAGAAGAAAACAAGCTCTGAATGGAACGTATTTCCCAAGTCTCACAAATTTTGCGGAAAGGAGTATTTCAACATATACATGTATTTGGTGATGATATTTTTTAAAAGTATTTATTTATGTATTTATTTAAAACCCACAGCCACTGACTAGCCAGCCAGCTAGTGGAGGGGAGAGCAAAAGCTTAAAACATATCTCAAAATGTTAACTTCTCCATCTTGCTTACTAAAATGCATACTATGAGCCCTGGCTGGTGTAGCTCAGTGGATTGAGTGCAGGCCTGTGAACTAAAGGGTTGTCAGTTCGATTCCCAGTCAGGGCAAGTGTCTGGGTTGCAGGCCACGTCCCCAGGGGTGGGGGGTAAGTGAGAGGCAACCACACACTGATGTTTCTCTCCCTCTCCTTCTCCCTTCCCTCCCCTCTCTCTAAAAGTAAATAAATAAAATCTTTATAAAAGAAATAAAAAATAAAGTGTGTACTATGAAATCCATGAACCTAAAAACTCTAGGGATCATTTCTCTAAAAAAAAAGGCTTCTATTTTAATAATTGATAACCCTGGAAAACAGTCATTACTCAGAATGGTACTCTACAGTATCTAGAGTTTTAACATGAACTGTGATTAATGTAACTCTGATCAAATACTGGGTAATACTGAGATTTTTATTTGACTTTTTAAATTAGTTTACTTGCTCAGCATGCCTTAAATAAAACATTAACTGATTAAAATGGAAATAAAATATAAGGCAAAGAGTAAATTTTGAATCAGAATTATATTTATATCAATTTACTTTTAACTTATTAAAATATAATTGTGAGATCAGAGCTGCTGAGGAACCACGAGAAGACAGTGAGCTAATAGCAAAGCGAGGAGTTTATTGAAAGTAGGGTCCCTCAGGAGTGAGGGGAGGGACGCAGTCCAGCTGAGGCCAGTTCCCAGCTCAGACCTGTTCCTGTCTGGGTGGTTCTGTGCAGGGTTTTTGAAGGAAAAAAAAAAAGTTCACTATGGGGAAATAGTCTTGTAATTGGTTACTTTGAACTGCTCTACTTTCTCTTACTATGTGTTTCTATCCCACAGCTCTCTAGTTCCTGGGACTTATTTCCGCGGCTTTCTAGCTCTGGTTCCTGGAACTATCTTGTCCCTGACTGATTCCTTGGGTGCTGTCCCATCCTGGTCTATTAGTTCCGATATCCTGTCTTACTGGCTGGGGCGCCTCTATGCAAGGTCAGACCAGACTGTCAATAATATGTTTCTCTTTGCCTTGCAAAAAGGTAAGTGAGAAGGAACCAAAATAGTCAGCAGAAAAATTTTAAAGGAAATAATAGCAAATCGTCACTTAATAATGTTCTTAAGAAAACTAAACCACAGGATGCTCCTTTGCGCCTATTGTAAGAACAAATAAATACAAATTAAAGGTAGAAGTTTATTTATCCCTGTTAAAAATAAGGAAAAAGTTTTCTCTCCCCTCCTTTTCTTTGAGCATACTCTTTAGGACTTGTAAGTACTTTTGCCACTGTTTGAATTGTATATAACATATTTTGCCATGCATAATGTGCACTTTTTTGCCTAAATTTTTAAGGGAAAATAAGGATGTGAATTATACATGGGTAGTACTAATTCTATATCTATACAAATGTTTTAATTCTTTTTTTATGCTTATGCATTAAAAGTGTAACTCTAGAAAGCAATAAGAATATCTGTATGCAAAATAATACCCTGGAATATGATAATTGGTTTTGTTTCTAAATATAAATAAATAAATAAACAATTGAATTAAAAAATTAAAACAAAGCCCTGTCTGGTGTAGCTCAGTGGATTGAGCACGGGCTGGGAACCAGGGGGTCCCGTTTGATTCCCAGTCAGGGCTCATGCCTGGGTTGCGGGCTAGGTCCCAAGTGAGGGCCATGTGAGAGGCAACCATACATTGCTGTTTCTCTCCCTCTCTTTCTCCTTCCCTTCCCCTCTCTCTAAAAATAAATAAATACAAATCTTTTAAAAAATAAAAATAAAATAAAATAAATAAAAAATTAAAACAAAATATTTCTTTTCTGAAAGTTTGGGCCAAAAACATGGGTGCGCATTATCACGGGAGTGCTTTATACAAAGCATGATACAGTGGTTGTTTGAAGACTAGGTTGGCCTTTTGTCAGCTTTATGAACCAGGACTGTCTTTCTCAGGGACCTGGGTACATCTCTTTAAAATGCAAACTTAGAGAGAGCTAGGACCTCTGTCTCACAGTTTCTGTGGCGTGGTCATGGCCTAACTCCAGTGGTTTTCCTTGTTCCTAGTTGTGAAACTTCTTCTCATAAAGACACAAGAAGTTTCTTTTCCCTGTAGATACAGCCAGTTAACACAGAAGGCCACCCCAACTATTAGGGAGTTAGGATGAACTACTGGTGACAAAGAGTGCTGTCAGTCCTCTTGCTTGAGGATTAGTTATTGTTTGTTTTGAGAACACACCTACAATGGACTGCATCTGATTGGCTATATAATGGGGCGAACTCTTTTTTTCTCGTGGCAGTGTCAGCAGATTGCCGCAATGAGTATGGTATTCTGGTTTCACGCTTATTCAACAACAAAGGCGTTCCCTTTCTCTACTGCCACAGCAGATCAGATTTTTGGAATGGAAAATTTTGTTTTTAATTGTAATTCTTTAATATCTTACACTAAGTTCATTCTTCAGTAACACTGAAGACTGCTTGATGAATACAGGTGAGAAGAAAGGGGACAAGGTATGAAGAGGTGAAAAATGATAGTCTTAGATAAACTATGCTTGGGATACTTGGGACAGAAATTCTCTACAGAGGAGATGCCAGAAACATGCAAATAGAGATGCCTGACACATTGAATACTCAAGAGAAAAAGTTAAGTTGTAATACATAGTATGGTACTACACATTTACTACACATAAGCTTAAATTTTGGGGGAGAAGAAACCTCCAAAAAGGTGTATTTAACAATAGCATTCACTAAAATACCATAATTTGTCAAGTTAAAAACCTTGAGTTTTTATTTCCCTTCTTTCTCCAAATTTATTTCAGTTCCCATCTTCTAAATATAAATCTCATTTTATGAATGTATGATAAGTATGTTATAGAAATTATAAAATAAAATAAGGCTTCATCCTATGTTTAAATTCATTTAAAATAGTATAGATGGTTGTAGATTATTGAAAACACTGTGCCTCTGTCTCTGTGTCTGAGCCTGAGTGCTAATTACAGACCGATGATGAAAGTGTAACAAGTGAACATAAAGTATAAGTAGGTTCAGTCTAGGAGAATAATTCTTAGTGATAACTAATTGTGTCTCCCTTCAAATACGAGATTCTTCTACACCTAGATGACTAACATATCTGCATGTTTTCTTGAATTAATTATGTTTATACCACCAATAAACTTTTGAGATATTTCTACATTATCATTGCCATATAAAGATACTGATCTTATCCATAGGTCATATGGAAGCACATTATTTTCTCATAAACTTTAGGATTTCCATGTTTTTATTTTAAAAGGTCCCAGTTTATAATCTTAAATTGATAACTTATTCTATTTTTGCAATACATGCAGAAGATATTCTAAACTATTTATTGGTTCTTTCCTTTCTGTGTCTGAGTATGCTAACTCCTGCCTAAGATAAAACAATTTTTAAGGGATTAAAAATCTTCCTTTTATTGTAATTAGAGTTCAGATAAACAGAGTTAGCAACATATTTGATACTGAATTCTGCTCTGGGATATAGCAAATCAAGGCGATATAAAGAATTATTATTTGCTGATGTCCATCAGAAAGATAAAAAGTCATACTTAGACATTTCAATAAAAAGTCATTTTTCACGAAAAGGTTCAGCAGCCATAATGACCATTATAATCCGAAACAAACAAACTATGGGTAACAAAAAGGACTTGAAGCCCTGTGGGAACAAAATGTAGAAGGAAGAAGTAGAATACTGTGATTTTTTTGTGATTACATGCAGTAAGTATTACTACTACCCCCAACTTGGTACTTTCAGTCAAATTCATAATATTTACAAAGAATGTCCCAGTCATTGCACCTATTCTCACTTCAATACCACATTTGAGTTTTTGAAAAATTTTTTTTCTGACTTAGAAATCACAGTAGAACTGCACAAGTAATTTTTTGTGAATATAGTTATTCAAATAAAACAGTACAGTACCAAACTTCAAGCTATAAACTCTTAAATATCAGAAGAAAATATTTTTGATGTTCTGTGCCCATTAAATTAAATGGTCTAGTTAGTTTTTTTTAAGGAACTTATTCTTAGTAATTATCATATAATAGAAATTATAACAAGGGTACCACCAACTATTTGTGGCAGAATAAATTAAT
Organism: Micronycteris hirsuta; assembly: GCA_004026765.1. Taxonomy (NCBI): domain Eukaryota; kingdom Metazoa; phylum Chordata; class Mammalia; order Chiroptera; family Phyllostomidae; genus Micronycteris; species Micronycteris hirsuta. Next base: position 8,262 of record PVJI01031484.1, read on the forward strand.
ACCTAAGCATTGTGAACTACAAAATATGAAATGTCTATTTTACATGTAATTCATGTGTTAACATAATAGAATCAATTCTTGTAACACCAGATACTAACATCAAAAGCTACTTTTAAAAGCTTGGACTGAACATTATCTACAAACCCCAACCTTCTCCCCATTTTGTCATATACATACTGTAAGCAGAAGCTCCAACCATGGAGGATAAATCAGGAACAAGAGAGATGGTGTCATCTAGGTCTTTAACAGTAGGACAAATCTCCCTAGATTTGGATTCTTGAAAGTTCATATCTAAGTCTTAAGTTAATAGTACAGATAGAGATACAAATAGAGGTAGTGAGACATATAGAGACAAAGGTAGATTAGATAGATAGATAGATAGATAGATAGATAGATAGATAGATAGATAGATAGAAAGAAAGAAATAGATGAAAAAAGGAGGAGTGGATCAAATGATGTCATAGTCAGGATATCATGTGATTCACTTTTCTGACTGTTTTAAACATATTAATAAATAATAATTGTAGCTAAAAACAAAACATGCCCATTTATGTGACACTTTCAACACTAGAATCACAATTTCATGCAGTTGCTTATTCTCTTATTTCATATACATATATATATGTATGTATGTATGTATGTATCAAATTGGAATTTATGTTTTCAGCAAAAGTTTTTAGAAGAAAAATAGAGTTGAGTATTAAAGTTTGCATTCATCAAAATAGAATCAGAATAATACAATTTTTTAACTTAAGAAAGGAAATGGCATTACAAGACTTAGGATATTGATATATTGAAATAGTGACAGTGTAATAGAATAAAATAATCAGTTTTTCTGACCCCATCTTGCTTGAACGCTCCCAGTTTCTGAATGTCGGTTAACAACTGCTTAGTCTTGCACATAGATATGCTAGTCATTAAAGGAAACTAATATGTAGCCTAGAAACAGCCTCCCTGCTTGAAACTGTATCCTCAAGGAAATAAGACAGAAATAATGATTATTTATCACAAGATTTATAGAAATGATGTAACCAAGACCATGTCAACAAGAGTTTGTTGACTAAAAGCAAAGAAGTATCACCATCCCACTCAGTTACAACAGTACTATCAGTTCGCACCCTCACTAAAATTTAGTTTGTCTGATCCAGGAAGACCCATTGATCAAGCTCCAGAAAACGGTATCTTAAAATATTTGTTAGAGAAACATATTACAAAAAATCCTCTAAAAATATTTTCATTTGGTCAACTGAAGAACTCATATGTCAGTGGTAGTGGTGTGTAGAAGATTTTATTTTGAAATTTACCACACGTTTAGTAACATTAACTATGTGTGTGTGTATATATATATATATCTTCAATAGATTTTAAGCTGTTTCCTTTATTTAGTATGTACATAATATCAGGCATCTCTCAAACTCTCTAAGTAATCAATATCATATTACTTTCTTACTGAAACATGTAGTGTTGGAAAACAACCAAAAGGGTAAATAATAAATAATATTACATTTCAGCTGAATGAGATGTGTCAACCAATTGTCTTGGCACCAGTTCACCACCACCAAGAATCTCCAATTTGGGGTGTGGTGAAGAAGAAAAATTTATTCTATGCAAAACAGCTCAGTTATGATACCTGCCAAGTGCTCTGCTCTATGCCAGTCTGCTTCATGTTGCACTGGTTTGCTCTGCTTGGCTACAGTGAGACATCTGTGTTTCAGCCCAGCCAGGAAAACACAGCCTGCAGCCCTCAGAGAAAGGGAAAGTGCACTTTCAGAGCCAGAGGAGAGTTGGTTTATATAGACAGACGTCCTGCCTCTGGTTCCTGATTGGTTCATCCACATGCAAACGAAGATTCTCAATTTTCACAATTTGATAGGTTTAAAAGGCACTGCCCTTATTGGTCAGAACAGAGATGCTCTGATTGGTTGGCGAAAGCCTCAATCCTATAGGTTGAAACAGAATTCTAGGAATTCTTTTATAAGGGCTGGTGTGAATGGCAGAACACAGTGCAGGCAGGCAGTTTGGTATGGAGGCAGGTAGTTCAGTGTAGGCTTCTCCCTGAAGTGCAGTTTGCATGAGAGATCCCTGTGTAGAAATGGCTGCTAGGCTCTGCTTTTAAAATTGGAGCCCAGTTAGCCACCAGGAGCCCTTCTTACTAGATGTTTTCTCAGGGTTCACAGATGTGACTATGATTATGAAGCAGTAGGCACATTTTCCCCCATATGAAAATGCCAGTGAAAAGAAATCTCTTCCCTGCAAAAATAGATAGATAACAACCCTTCCAGTTACTTTAAAGTAATCAGTTATACTTGACTTCAATATTTCTTTACTGTGTTGACATTAAAAACAGTATTTTATATCCCTAAATCTTATTTTTAGCAGTAAACAATGTCTAACTAAATGTTAGTGTTTCACAGTAACAAAGACGCATGGTAACGTTATTTTAAGAAAGATGAAGAGGGAAGAAGAAGGGGAGAGAAAGGGGTAGGAAGGAAGAAAGAAAGGGTCATGTTACCTTAAGGTGAAAAAAAATGAATACTTAGAAAAAAAACAGTTTTACTAATAAACTTCCTACAATTACACCAGCACATTTAGATATTTGTAAATGCAATATCATACTATTTGTCCATTTGTATGTATTAAAGCCAATGATTAGATAAAAACTTTCAATTTGTTTAAAATCTATGTTGATTAGTTCATGTTTCAAAAAGAAAATCTTGTCTCCTTAGAGCAATAAATTCTCTGGCAAATAGATAAAATGAAACTTTTTAAATCAAATTGTTTTCCAGGCTGCATGTAATACCTGAAAACTCTCTGCTTGATTCATTTTTTTTTCATAAATAGATGTCTCAGTATAGAATTGTTCATAACAGAAAATGCCAGTGTAGAGTTTGACAAATTTTGTACAAATGGAGCTCCATTGCCTACCTCTCTCAGTACAAAGCAATCGGTGCTGAACTCTAACAGATCTTGCTTTTTATTTTATTTAATTGCCCCGTGTCTTAGGATATACATTATACTTTTGCTATCAGGTGACTGTAGAAAGAGCCTGAAATGATTGGGAAATCAGGTTTTCTCCTTAGCCTATATTTTTCCTTTAATTTTATTTACTGATTTACTGTTTTCCTTTTCCTGTGATCTGTTTGTGTTCAGAGCAGAACTGAATGCCTCTCATCTTGCTAGGAGAGAGACTTTCTATCACATTCCCTCTGTATTTAGAGAATTCCACTGGGTCCCAATACAGCAGAGAATTGATTTTTAAGATCTTGATGTAACTATCCAGATTTACATACCACCAATAAGTTTTTTTTTCTATTTTCTTTCTTCTTGTCAGAACAATTTCACAGTTTAACTCTGAAAAATGCTAGTCTACATTATGCTATATTGCAAATGCTTGTCTACTTTGTGCTATATTGCCTGAGGCGTTAAAAGACCCCAGGTCACAGGCACTAATATTAATTGTTGTTTAATTGCATTTTTAAAATAATGTCAAACAACTCATATTTTCTTTACCTGCTTTGGACATATCCCATCCCCTTTCAAAGCAGTAAAGATCAAAGACAGCTATCAGGAAAGCAGAGGATCATAATCGCTAGGTATACGAGCAAGTTCTCAGATGTCACTCTAAGCAGAATGGCCTTAATTTCATCCTAGTTCTGTGATTCTTCCTCTGAATCATTCCCCATAAAATGAAGGATAAACCACGTAATTTACTTACAATAGTTGACCAGTTTTGTAGGAGATACCACAGATATTTAGGAATTAAAGCTCAGTATTCTAATTTTCATTTGTAATTCCAAGAAAATCACTGCTACTAAAAAAAAGCAATTTCATTCTTAGTTTTTCCACCCTTTCTTTCAAGCACCCTCAAGTACTTCCTCAGAAACTTGTTTGCAGATAAAATTAGCTATAAATCTTATTTAATATTTACTTCTTTTTTTCTAGTTATTTAATTAAAAATAAAACTTGTAACAGTAATAAAAGGTATATGATTTTATCTTTTATTGTCTCATCCCTCAAAATGTTTTGAGCTTATCCCATTTTTATGATGACAAAAGAGTAGCCCCGGCTGGTGTAGCTCAGTGGACTGAGCACGGGCTGGGAACCAGACGGTCCCGGTTCGATTCCCACTCGGGGCACATGCCTGGGTTGCGGGCCAGGTCCCCAGTGAGGGCCATGTGAGAGGCAACCATACATTGCTGTTTCTCTCCCTCTCTTTCTCCCTCCCTTCCCCTCTCTCTAAGAATAAATTAAAAAAAAAAAAAATCTTTAAAAAAAAAAAGTAAATATCACCCAGCACTTGCTTCTTTCTTGATGATAAAAGAAATTTCAACATGGTCCATAGAAGTATTTATTTTTCTAAAATATGCCCCCCATCTTTCTCACCAAAAATAGTTATTTATTATTTGACACTAATTTTGCTACTCAGCACCCAAAACAACACACATAATTGAATGGTCAAGTCAGACTCCTACAATTTAAATATCTTGCCTAGTATCACACTTTACTAATAATTTGCTCTATAGAGACAATCAATATGTTCAGATGAAGTAGAGAGAACAGTGAGAGAGAGAGGGTGACTGTTTTCTTACAGAAATGTGTCCTTTACGTCAGAATAATAGATGCAGTCTCCGAATGAGGTTAGAGAGGAGGGCTGTGTGAATTTTGGAATACCTCCAATTTGTACCGCTGAGAGTTACACAGTTTCTATCAGCTTCTCCAGGGAGCCCTGTAACACAGCTCCTAGGGTCTCTTTACTACAGCGGTCCTTAACTGGAGATAATCTGTTAATGGCATTTCAGAGATAAAGTCTCCTGCTCCTAGCAAAGATCTTGTGTCTTTAACCTA
>PVJI01031485.1:0-13097 GCA_004026765.1 Micronycteris hirsuta
GTTTACAAATGTCTCTGAGGTTCCTGAGACCCTCCTCATTTTTTTGAATTCTTATTTCTTCCTTCTGGTCCACCCCATTGGTTTGAGATCCAACCTCCTTTTTTTCCCTGTTGGTTCCCTGTAAATCTTCCTCCATTATCCTTATCGTATTCTTCATCTGTTCAACTATTTGCATCCACTTATCTTCCAGTTTTGTTAACAATTTGATTACAAGCATTTTAAATTGCACATCTGATAGGTTGACTATGTCGTCATCCATTAGTTGTAATTTGTTCTGATCTTTCATTTTGGCCATTTTCATTCTTTTTATCTTGGTGCACTTGTCGGCTGGCAGGTGCCTGCAACCTGGGTCGCTTTTTGGATGACGTTGCCTCTGGGGGCGGGGCCTGGGAGGAAGCAATGGTGGCCTCGGATCACTGCGGGCTCCCGTCACTCCTCCTCTCCCCAGCTCCCCACCGCCTCCTCTGCCAGACTCGGTTCTGCTGGCTCAGCCCTGGCCTCTCTCCAGCAGCGTCGCTGGCTTGCGGGATTTACCTGTTGTTTGGGGTCACGCCCTGTTCAGGCACTGGAGGCGTGAGTCCCTCCCTGAGAACTGCCTCTCACTCCGTTCCTCCACCCGGTACTGCCCTGCTTACCGGCCTGGATGTTCGTCTTCTCCTACCTCCTGGGTGTCGGACTTCCCTTCAGTTCGATTCTGTCCATTCTGGTTGTTTAATTTTTCACTACTGTGTTCATTGTTTAGACACTCTGGATGTGCGGGCAGCGAGTGCGTCTACCTACGCTGCCGTCTTGGCGGAAGTCCTGTTTTTCCTCTTCTTAAAGCAGTCCCTTTAGCATATGTTTCAGTGCTGGTTTGGTGAAGGTGTATTCTTTCAGCCTTCTTTTGTCTGGAATATTCCTTATTTCACATTCCATTTTAATTAAGAGCCTCACTGGATAGAGTAGTCTTGGTTGCAGGCATTTGCTTTTCATTACTTAGAATATATTTTTTTAAGATTTTATTTATTTATTTTTAGAGAGAGGAGAAGGTAAGGAGACAGAGAAGGAGAGAAACAGCAATGTGTGGTTGCCTCTCACATGGCCCTCACAGGGGACCTGGCCCGCAACCCAGGCATGTGCCCTGACCGGGAATTGAACCGGGACTGTCTGGTTCCCAGCCCACGCTCAATCCACTGAGCTACACCAGCCAGGGCTCATTACTTAGAATATTTTTTTTGCCATATTCTCCTGACTTGTAGTATTTCTGTTGAGAAATGTGGTGCTATCCTTATCAGAGCTCCCTTGTATACTATTTCTTGTTTCTTCTTACTGCTTTTAAGATTCTCTTTTTGTCTTTAAAACTTGGAAATTTAATGATGATGTATCTTGGAGGAGGTTTCTTTGGGTTCACTTTGATTGGGACCCTCTGTATTTCCTGAACTTGCATGGTTTCTCCCCTGTCCAGGTTCAGAAAGCTTTCTGTCATTATTTTTTTCAAGCAGCATTTCTATCCCTTGCTCCTTTTCTTCTCCTTCTGGTATTCCTGTGATGCATTTGTTGTTGCATTTCATGTTATCTTGCAGTTCTCTTAAGCTATACTCATATATTTTGAGTCTTTTTTCATGCAGCTGCTGTACTTGGGTATTTCTTTCTACCTTGTTTCCCAGCTCACTTATTCAGTCCTGTGCTTTATCCACCCTGCTTGTATTACCTTCTGTCTGTATTTTATTTCAGAAATTGTATTTTTTATGTCTTTCTGGTTCTTGTTTATAGTTTGTATTTCCTTTTTAACACTGTTTTACTCCCCACTAAGTGCCTTGTAATTTTCTGTGAGTTCCTTATCATCCTTATAACCATTCTTCTTAATTCTGTATTTGTTTGTTTGCTTGACTCAATTTCAGTTAGCTCTTTTACTGGAGAGTCTTCCATTTTTTTCAATTGCAGGTTCTTTCTTTGTATCCCCACTTTAGGTGACTCTTTTTGTTTGCTTCTATGATTCCCGATGCTCTCTTTTGCCAGCTGTCTTCACAGGGTGAACTTCTGTGGTAGGAATTATATGATATTCAGCGGCACGGTATATTTGATATCCTTGTCTGGATGCTCTAGGTTTTCCATTTCTTCTATTTGTGTGGCTCTCTTCTTATACTTGGGCTTTACCTGTTGGTGGCTCTTTTGTTGGTGGGTTCTCTCCTCCAATGGGTTTACTTGTACTCACAACTCCCACTTTGTCTTGTATGTGATCAGGAGACAACAGGAGAGTATTTTATGGGATTTAAAGTACTAAAAGTAGAGAACAGATAGGAGGTCCTTTGGAGAAGTACAGCAATAATTGAGATATTTCACTCAACTAACCACTTTTTATAAAAGGTGAAAAAAGAGATAAGACTCTTAGGAGGGAAAAAGAATATGAGCTGACTTTAGAAAGCAGAACACTTATGCAAGGTTAGATGGTGAGATATAGTGAGAGTAAGGGATAGAAACTTGACGTAGTGTGTGAGAAAATAAACAGTAATAAAGCTCAGGAAGATGACAAAATCAATTAAGACCAAGGTAGGGTGCTGTGTGGGATTTGGAATAACAATAATATGATAAGAAATATATAATCTGAATAAAAAGAATAAAAGATAAAAGACCAAGAGTACTGTGTTATTGGAATACAAATGAAGGAAAAGAAGAAAATTAGAATGCAATATGAAAAGGAGAATAAAGAAAATCAAGGAAACAATGAAATCAAACAAACAACCCAAACTAAAAAAAAACTAAGTGGAAAGATGAGAAATTAAAAAAATAAAAAATAATAAAATAAAAATATCAAAAATAACAAAAATAATTCAAGTTCTGAAGGCTAGCAAGGTGGAATTTGTCTCACTCTGAATATCTTCATGACAGGTGCTTCTTTAAGGAAAGTATTAAGATGTTCTGCTCCTCAGTGACCCTGAATAGTGTTCGATACTATTGGAACCAGTATCCTTCAGAGCAGAGTGGGAAGGAGAGAAGGAAAACCACCAGGCATGATTTCTATTGGTGCTTACCATCTCTCTAGGCATTATTATTCCACCATTTCAGGCTAAAGGATTATATAAAAGACTCCTCAACCCAGAAAGTTCTCCATGAGATTTTGTTGGGACTCTGATCCTCCTCCCTACCTTATGCCACACAGATAGTCCTTCAAGCTCCTGAGATTAACACTGAAGTTCATGGAGAAGCATATTTACTTCCAAGTGTGTAGACATATATTATTTTTGTGGTCTATCCATGCATGTAACAATATGTGTTTTGTGTGTCTCATGTGTTGGGGTCTGATAGCATACAAATATCTGCACATGTTTTTATGGGTGAATTTGTGTGTATGTCTCTATGGGGCTTGTGTGTATGTATGAGTGAATGTGTGAACTGAATTAGTGTTGATGTTTAGACTGTGTTGTGAGTATATCTCAATAGCTGAAGAAACAACATTCCTTTATTTACAATAGTAATTTTGTCCCTACTGTTTTTAATTTGTGAAGCTGCCAGTTGTCCTACCCAATCCCCACTGCCCCCTGCCTACCCTAGGGGAGCAGAAGGCCATTTGGCCAGGCCGTGCTGCTGGAATACATTGTGCTTTCCTTGAGCATACTTTATTATTATTTTTAAAGGGTTTGGAAGGCTTTGTGAGAGAGGTGCCAGGAATTCGTCACAGATTATTTTTTAATACAGAATTCCAGAGGGAATGGAGAGCTGTGTTTTATTGGCAGGCTGTCCTTTCCATCTTTAAAGTAAACAAGACTTCATTTTCTATATTATTTAACTTGTCATCCTACCCTCTCCTTTGAGATTATCCTCCAAATGGCCTTGTGAGGTCCAAACTTATAGGCATGTAGCTTTGTCTGTGTGTACTATCCACTGGCCCATGCAGGGGAGAGCACGCACAGTTGAGCTCCTGAGGATTGGAGTCTGACATGACTCAAGTCCTTGTGTGCCTCTGCTTAGAACAGTGACCCTTCAGAGTCCCTGGCCTCTGGCCTGTGTTGGTGATGTGTAAATTTTGGAAAGTATTAGAACATGTGGTTCTGCTAGGCTATGCTGGCAGTACCCTGGTCCAAACTGCCATTTGTGATTTCAACCCTACTCACCTCAGTTTGAGCCAGATAAATACAGAGCATACATTTGGTCTCAGGCAAGTGCTGAGCCACTGTGTGTGTATGCATGTATGTACATAAATGAAAACTGAGACTCCTACTGCCCCTTGAGAATGTTGATATGTTGATATAATTGGTCCAAACCCTAACTCCTCAGACTGTGGTAAAGACCCTGCCACAGCCCTGCATCTGGGAGCCTTGTGGCTCCCTGTAGCCACAGCCCTACATCTGGGACTGCTTTGCTGTTCTGCCATGGGCATGGGCAGGGAAGCCCACTTGACCCTAGTTTCTGCAGGTCCACATATACCAAGCATCTTGTGATTTCTTTGCCCTTGTAATGAGGGTGTGGAGCCACTGGCCCTGATACCTGCACCACAGCCTTGCTCCATCTTATTTGTTCCTTCCTTCCGCCCTTTCTCTCACACCCATATCTGCACAGCAAGTTTTGTGTCTATGTAGGACCACCTGTCCCATCCTTGGACCTCCCTTTCCTCCCCAGACAATCAGCTTTACCCTTCATGGGTTCAATAAGAAGTTTTTTTTTTTTTTCTGAACAAATAGGAATTTTGAGCAACACATTGTTCTGCCTAGTTACACACAAGCTCACAGCCAGGGAAGAGTCTGTTTTCAAACTGTTTTTGTAGAATATACTACTCTGAAGAGAAAGCTTATTGTCATCCCTTTAAGGAAATTGTTCACTCCATATTTTCAGAATTCCTATAGCTGCCACTCAATATATATGTTTCTCCAAAGCCTCTTTTCCCACCCTTCCCTTCCTCTTCTTTCCTTCTTTTCTCTTTTCTGCTTAACAAAAGAATGCTAAACCATGTTCCTCATGCCATGAAAAATTTATGAGACCAAATCACACATTTAATTGAAGAGGTTGCAAATCACTCATGCTTCAGTCACCCTCAAAACTGTTAGTGTCTAGGTGCCAGGAACAGTGTAAGGTGCTGAAGCTCTGCTGCTGCCTTCACTGGACTCTTGGTCACCTAGGAAGAAACAATGTGTGTACAGATGACCATATGGGAAGTATGGAATGTGCCAAGAAACCAGAGTTTGGAGGAGATTCCTCCTATTGAGGAGCAGGTATAGTTCTTTAGAAAAGATGAAATTTAAGCTGTCCTTGAAGGCTGAGTTGGATTTTGACAGAAGCCTGGGGAAAGGGAAGGGTGGTGGATGGTGGTGCACAGAGTTGAGCAGTTTTAATATGAGTCACATTTTAGGTTACTTGGACTGGAGGGACCAGAAAGAGATAGATGAGAAAAATGGAATGAGTCCCATCCAGGAGGACGGGAGGGCAAGAAGCAGGGCTTTGGACATTGCCATTGAAATATCTTGAGCAGGCAGGGATGAAGGCTAAACTTTGTGCTAATGGGAAAGAATAACACACCATGTTATGTAGTAATTAGAGGACAGTAGAGAGAAGATCATGAACACAGAAAGCACTGGAGCATTGCTACTAACGTGCAAGGCCAGGCCTCAGGCCTAGGTGTATGCTCAGTTCAGTGACTTACTTCACGTCAGAATGAATGTTTTCAGTAACATTTTCAGGGACATTGCCCAATCCTCTAACATTTTTTTCTTCCATATTCACTTTATGCTTCTTTCCCCCATTTATTTCTATAACAAAAATATTTTTGATAGTGGGATAAATTCATGGTTTCTAAAAAGTAAAATGAGAGTTTTTTTCTTTCTTTTAGTATGGATTTGAACTTGTCTTAGAGTTTCTGCAGCATTTTACACTGTAGGAAGTTTTGATGTTTCTCTAATGTGGGTGTGTTACCAGCATGTGAGTGAGTTAGTGAGAAGGGGAACGGAAGGCATAATGTGTATCCGAAGGTGAATCTATCTTTTCCTCATCACCCATCCATGTCTTCACCTTTTCTCATCTTTTTTTTTTTGAGAGTCCACAAGGGGAGTTGGGGATTTTCAGAGCTACCAGAAGTTGGTTTTGTTGCTTCAGGAGTGATATTTAACTTCCTTTTAATGTGCACATGGAATGTGCTGTAGAATAACTAGTTGCAGTTGAAAATGCCCCAAGAAAAAGTATTCTTTTCTGAAAGCAGAATCTCTCTACCCTGACTGCTACAGGAGTGAGATGGGACTGGTTTGGGAACCCTCTGATACTGTCCCTTTTGGGCTGGGGTCCTGGAGAGCTGGTAGCCCTTGGCAGGTGGCATGCTTACTCATACCTCTCTAGGAGCAGAATGTGTGGAGGGACATTTTTCTGCTAAGACCTCCTTCTCCAGGACAGAGGAAGCAGCTGGGGCAGGGCTGACTGCCCTGTGTGGGACAATTTGGGGAGTAGCAGGTCATTTCAGAGTGCTTTGGTGGCATTCTCACTTTTCTACTCTTCCTCAGCTTTCCTTTCTTATTTCTCCTAATAACCTGGGCAAGGGTAATGAGAAACCTGGTTCCAGACCTTCTCTGGCCTTGCTGCTGATCAGGGAAGGTTCAACTCCACTGCCTCTCCCTGGCATCACTGCTCCAGTCCCAGCCCTGGTTCTCACACACTCTTCACTTGCTCAATAGGGTCTGACCCTAGCAGTGGCCATCTAGAAGCCACATCTTGTGTGGACATGGGGCCAAGAGAAAGGAAGTCTTAGCATTCATATGACCTGTCTTGCAATGCAACAAGGAGCAGCCTCAGGAGAAGAACCAGGAGCAGCCACTGGTGGAAGCAAGGTTCATGATAGGCTGAGAATGGGAGACTGCTTACCTGTAGGAGGAGGAGCTCCCACTGGACACACTCCAGCTTAGAGACATCGCAGAGCACCCCTGGGGGTGTGGCAACAGAGTCTATGTCTCACATTCTGCAGCCCTGAGGCCTGCGCTGTAGGTCAGTGGCACTCTTAAGCTTAGCCATTATCTACATGCTCCTGAATGAAGACAAGACCTCAGAATCCCTAATGGCTCTACATCAGCTACAAATCAGCTCCTGGCCCCCTGATTCCCTCAGCTGACTCGGCAGCTGGCTTCAGAGGCTGTACTCGTCTCCTACATCTGGCTTCCATGCAGCTGGGGTATGTCCTTCAGATGACTTCTGACTGCTTCTCTTCTCTTTGGATCCATTACATCCCAATTCCTGAGAAAGGGCAGGCAGTTTGGGAGGAGCAGAATCAAGAGATGGTCATATCACAGACATTTTTCAGTTAGAAATATATTTGGCTTCCAGTGGCAGAGATCAAACATAATAATTCCTGCTATCATATAGAAGGGTATTTCCTCCTTGCCATGGAAAAAATGAGATACATGTATGTTCCCTGGGACAACATGGTCCCCACAGGTATTAGATACACAGACATTTTCTAAGTTTTGCCACTATTAGCCTACAACATCATTTTCAAGGTCAACTCAGATTCCATAATGGCTTCTGGAACTTCAGCCATCACAGCTCTATCCTCACACCTAGAAAGAGGAAGGACAGGAGTACAATAAAGTCTCATGCCAATTGTCAGTCTCCCTCCTAACCTGATTTCCTGGAAGTTTCTTGCACAACTTCCATTTATATCTCCTTGGCTACCTCTGTCTCAAGGGAGGGTACATAATACAGGTTTCTTGGCCCTTAATATCTTCATCATAAAAGACTTGGAGTCCTTCACTTATTTGTGCTTCACTATTTATGCAAACATTTGTTTATTCATGAACTATGTGAAGCATCAGGACTGAACCAATTGCTGAATGAACTGGAGCTTTGGTGATGGGGAAGGTGAACCTGTTCCTGACCACTTCTGAGCATGGACCATATGACTGGCTGAGTGCATAGTGCTTGTGTTTAGTACCTCACTTAATGCTCATCATAACCCTGTGGGCTGATTTGATCTCCATTTGCTGCAGGAAAACAGGGGGCCTACTGAGGGTGAGTCAGCAGTGTGGCACAACATTGTGTGATGAGAGGTGGTGTGTACCATGGTGCCATCTGCACTTGTGGGATTGGTGAACTTGCCTCCTCCAATAGGCTCTGCTGTGGGCACTGCAGACTTGCAGACTAAGAGGAAAGCTCTCTGTATGGTGCAGGAAGTGTTAGAACAATGAATCCCCACAGCCTGAAGGCCTGGGCATGCCCATGGAGATCCCCTGTGTGTTCTGGAATGTTTGGTGTGGTGGACCTTGCCAGTGATTTATAAAATGCATTAAAAATAGTTTATACCTAGAGATAAAATATGGCCTTGATTCTTGTGTGTACAATGACCATTGTACTTGTTGATGACATCATCTATAGTTGCTTAAAATCAGTATTATATTCACCCAGATACATGATAAAATAGTTTCCCCAGATAGCACCCGGTTTCTGAGAAGAATTTCCTCTAGTGGTACAAGGAAACTACTCATGTCTTACCCTTAAGAGGCAATGGATAAAGTTATCCTGATTACAAAGTAATTATTTGTCCAGTGACTAAAGCATGTTGATTCTATTGTGTAGATACATGCATTTTTCTGAGTCTGACCTCACTCACTCTGGGACCCTAAGGAGACCGATATAAGGAATTTCCTGGCAGTCAAGCCTAGTCTGACTACAGCCTAAACCTTAACCTTTCTAACTAGATTCCTCAACATATACAAGCTACATCATTTATGTGTTTCAATTTCTGCCTCTTGTTCATTAAAATCTCCTTTTAAGTGTCCCAAATACACTTAAATTTTATAACATTGGTAGAAGGGAAGGTGGCAGCGTGTAATGCCCAGGTCCATCCTGTATATTGATCCCTTCAGGGGTGCCCTGAGGGCTGCATCTCCGACAGATTCCCTTGCTTACTGCACAGAATCAGCCTGAAGACTGGGAAAGAGAAACTGGTGTGAGAAGCCATGCAAGGCCAATAACAACAGGCAAAGCTAAGTCAGGGACTACTTTAATTTACGGACACATTAGAAAGCTTGGATGATAGAGCCAGACAAGATAGGACTCCATATTCTAGCCCTGCCAGTTACTGGTGTTGTGACATTGGACACTCACCTAACTTCTCCAAATGTCACTGTTTTTTCTTTTTAAAAATATGAATTTATTTTTCAGAGAAGTTTTAGGTTCACAGCAAAATTAGAAGAGGTACAGGGATTTCTCATGTATCTCCTGCTCCTCAAACATGCATGGCCTCCCCCATGATCCCTTACAAGTTGGTATATTTGTTAAAATTGATAAATCTACACTGACACATCACAACACTCAAAGGCCCTTTACTTTCATTGTTGTGCATTCCGTGGGTTTGGACAAATGTATAATTATGAGAATTCAACATTATAGTATCACACAGAAAGTATTTCAGTGCTGTAAAAATCTTCTGTGCTCTGCCTATTCATCCCTTCATCTCCTCTGATCACTAACAGCTGCTGCTGTTTTACCATCTGTATAGTTGTACCTTTTCCAGAATGTTATATTGTTAGAATTATACAGTATTCAGATTTTTCAAATTGGCTTTTTTTTCTTAGTAATATACATTTAAAGTTCTTCCATGTCTTTTAACAGCTTAATAGCTCATTTCTTTTCATTGTTTTATTTTAAAATAAAAAAATAATAAAAAAATATTTTTTAATTACAGTTGATAAATGATATTATAATAGTTTCTGGTAAACAACATAGTGACTAGACTTTATAGACTTTATGATGTGACTACCCATGTAAGTCTATTATTTGACACCATACATAATGCAATATTATCGACTATATTCCCTGTGCTGTACTTTACATCCCCATGACTATTTTTATAATAGGCTCTTTCTACTTATTTTCTTTTCACACTTTTCACCCAAAACATGTGCCAATCTGGCAAATCTCTTTTTTTCTCTTTATCTATTAGTTTATCTTTTGTTCATTTGTTTATTTTTAATTTTTAATTAAAGTGATATTCAATATTATATTGTTTTCAGGTATACAGCATAGTATTTACATAACTATATGTCTAGTACCTACATGAAACCATACATAATTATTAAAAAATTATTGACTATGTTTCCCATCTTATATTTTATATCCCCATGGCTATTTCTTTTTCTAAAGTGTATTTTATTGATTATGCTATTACAGATATCTCAGTTCTTTTCTGCCCTTATCCCCGCTCCACCCTGCACCCCCTACCCTCCAGCATTCAACCCCTTAGTTCATGTCCATGGGTTGTACATATAAGTACTTTGGCTTATCTATTTCCTATAGTATTCTTAACTTACCTTGTGGGAGAACTCCATCCCACAGAGCTCTCCCAGCCACTGCAGATGAGAATAAATCATCCCGGACACAATCTTGTTGTTCAGGCAGGAGATGGTGTGGCGATTCCCTCTAGTGGGAAATGCCCTGAGCCCTTCTCCCAAACGTCTTTTATTGGGAATGGTCTGTGTAGGGCTATACAGCATACAGGCATAGCTCATAAAGCAATGTCAAAAGGCAATAGTCACACAAAAACAGGTATTATCTATAGATAACAATTGAAGAAACACAGAGATTTGTCGTAGGTCAGGGTCTGTGAGACATGCTGACACCAAATGGTCTTTAAGACATATTTCATGGGATAAGGAGTTTACTCCTTATGCCTTGAACTTAAACATCTGGTTTATATCAACAAGGTTATACAAAGCAAAGCAAGCTTCAAAGGATACATTGTATTTATCAGGCCTGATTTCCCATGGGAACCCTCGGTGTTAGCATCAGGTCATGTCTGCCACCTGAGTTTCCTGGTTTTCCAGTGAGACTTACTGTCCTCTCTTTTTTTTTTTCTATTTTTTTCTTTTTTAAAGAATATATATTTTATTTATTAAGCTATTACAGTTGTCTCTTCCCCCCTTCTCCCTTAATTCCCCTCTGCCCCACATCTGCCACATTCCTTGCCCTTTAGTTTTTGTCCATGGGTCATACACATAAGTTCTTTGGCTTCTACATATCCTATACTATTCTTAACCTCCCCCTGTCTGTTTTCTACCTACTGTTTATGCTACTTATTCTCTGTACTTTTTCCTCCTCTCTCCCCCTCCCACTCCCCTGTTGATATCCTCCATGCCTTATATAAATCCCTTTAACATTTCATATAATAAAGGCTGGGTGATGATGAACTCCTTGAACTTGACCTTATCTGAGAAGCACTTTATCTGTCTTTCCATTCTAAATGAAAGTTTTGCTGGATAGAGTATTCTTGGATGTAGGTCCTTGCCTTTCATGACTTGGTATACTTCTTTCTAGCCCCTTCTTGCCTGCAAGGTCTGTTTTGAGAAATTAGCTGACAAGTCTTATGGGAATTCCTTGGTAGGTAACTGTCTCCTTTTCTCTTGCTGCTTCTAAGATTCTCTCCTTATTTTTAATTTTGGGTAATGTAATTATGATGTGTGTTGGTGTGTTCCTCTTTAGGTTCAACTTCTTTGGGACTCTCTAAACTTCCTGGACTTCCTGGAAGTCTATTTCCTTTGCCAGATTGGGGAAGTTCTCCTTCATTATTTGTTCAAATAAATGTTCAATCCCTTGGTCTTCCTCTTCTCCTTCTGGCGTCCCTATGACCCGAATGTTGGGATGTTTACAGATATCATGGAAGTTCCTAAGCCTCTCCTCATTTTTTTGAATTCTTGTTTCTTCCTGCTGGTCCACACCATTGATTTGAGTCCCAGTTTCCTTCTCTTCCCTATTGGTTTCCTGCACATTTCTCCTCATTTTCTTTAGCATATCCTTCATTTGTTCATCTATTTGTGACAAACTTTCTTCCAATTTTGTGAGTATCCTTATTACCAGTGTTTTGAACAGTGCATCTGATAGGTTGGCTATCTCTTCGTCCTTTAGTTGTAATTTTTCTGGAGCTTTGTTCTGTCCTTTTGATTTGGGCCATTTTTTCCCCTCGGTGCACCTGTTACTTTAAGGGGCGGAGCCTTAGGTGTTCACCAGGGCAGGGTAACCTCCGCTGGTACTGTGTTTTGACGCTGTCTGAGAGGTCATGGCCTGGGAGGGAACAATGGTGCTTGCCCCACTCTTCCCAGCTCACTGTTACTTTTTTCTCCCAATGTGTTCTCCTGTGAGGCTGGGAGTTGCTCCTGTTGCCGCCTCAACCCCCACAGGTGTTTTCTGTTCCACTCCCCAGCTCCTTCTCCTGGTTTATCTTCACGCGCAAGTGAGGGACTGCCCAGTCCACCAGTCTCGGCCCTGCTGTTTCCCGCTGGTTTCTCCAGGTGCACCGGCCACTTTTTGGGCTGTTTTTTGGTCAGGTACACCCACTGTGAGTCTCTCTGGGCAAACTGCTGTCACGTCACATGCGTGCTCTCTGCCCGGCTCTGCCCCGCTTACCAGTCTGGATGAACGTGTCCTCTCTAACTCCTTGGCTGTTGGACTTCCACTCAGTTCGATTCTCTGTCCATTCTGGTTGTTTATTTTGCTTTTTACATTGTTGTTATTCCTCTTTTGGTTGTGCAAGGAAGGACAGTGTGTCCACCTCTGCCTCCATCTTGGCCAGAAGTCTTACTGTCCTCTTTCAAGGTTTGCTTTTGTGGGGCTACAGTCTCCAAAACCACACAGAGTGGTCCCCAACACTACCCCTGTCTATTTTGTGCCTACTAATTATGCTTCTTATTCCTTGTTTCTTTTCCTCCAATTCTACCCCTCCCACTCCCCATTGATAACCCTCCATGTGATCTCCATTTCTTTGATTCTGTTCCTGTTTTAGTTGTTTGCTCAGTTTGTTTTTGTTTTTGTTTTTTAGGTTCAGTTGTTGATAGTAATGAGTTTGATGTCATTTTACTGTTCATAGTTTTTGATCTTCTTCTATTTCTTTTTCTTTTTTTTTAAAATTATTTTATTGCTGTTCAATTACAGTTGTCCACATTTACCCTCCCCCCATCCCACCCCAGGCAAACCCACCTCCCTCCCTTGCTTCCCCCCTCCCCCTTGGTTTTGTCCATGTGTCCTTCATTGCAGTTCCTGAATACCCTTGTCCCCCTTCTCCCCTTCCCCTTCCCCTCTGGTTACTGCCAGAATGTTCTAAACTTCAATGTCTCTGGTTCTATTTTGTTTCTCTGGTTGTATTTGCTTGCTTACCT
>PVJI01031486.1:0-13091 GCA_004026765.1 Micronycteris hirsuta
TTTGATCTTGGGTAATGTCATTATGATGTGTCTTGGTGTGTTCCTCTTTGGGTCCAACCTCTTTGGGACTCTCTGAGCTTCCTGGACTTCCCGAAAGTCTATTTCCTTCACCAGCTTTGGGAAATTCTCCATCATTATGTGTTCAAATAAGTTTTCAATTCCTTGGATTTCTTCTTCTCCTTCTGGCAGCCCTATGATCCGTATGTTGGGTCGTTTACAGATGTCCTGGAGGTTTCTGAGCCCCTCCTATGTTTTTTGAATTCTTGTTTCTTCATTCTTTTCTGGTTGGATATTTTTTTCTTTCTGCTGGTCCACTCTGTTGATTTGAGTCCCAGTTTCCTTCTTATCCCTATTGGTTCCCTGTAGATCTCTCCTCATTTGTTCAAGCAATTTCGATAATTTTTTGTCGAATTCTGTGAGCATCCTGATTACTAGGGTTTTAAACTGTGCATCTGATAGGTTGTCTATCTCTTGGTCGGTTAGTTATGGAGCTTTGATCTGTTCCTTTCTTTGGGCCATTTTTTTTCCCTCGGTGAGCCTGTTACTGTAAGGAGGGCGGAGCCTTGGGGTTCACCTGGGCAGGGAAACTCAGGGTCGCTGTGTTGTGAGGTAGCTTGTGGGGGCGGGACCTGAGAGCACAATGGCGCCTGCTCCACTCTTTGCACCCACACCGCCTCCCGCAAGCAATTTGAGCCCCTCTGCGCCGGCTCCGGGGGTCGCTCCGGGTTGGTGGACGGGCTGCACAGCTCCAATCCCCTGTGGGTCTCCCTAATGAACTCTCCTGTGAGGCTGGTAGTTCCTCCCACTGCCGACTCCACCCCCACAGGTGCTCTCAATCTGCGCCGATGGGTTGCACCCTGCTTTCTCTCCCAGTCCGTCTGCCTGCGAATGCGGACCTGCCCGGTCCACCAGTCTCGGCCCCGCTGGGTCCGGATGAGCCGGGCGCTGGCCGCGCTTAGGTCAGGCACTCCCATCTGGGTGTGCTGCAGCCCAGCGGGAGCCGCCCCTCTAACCTCGGTCCTGCCGTCTGCTCACCAGCTTGCTGTGGAGTCGCCAAGCGCTCTCCCTCCGCCCTGCTCCTCCTGGCTCACCAGACTGGATGAATGTATCTTCTTTAATTCCTTGGTTGTCGGACTTCCTCTCAATACGATTTTCTGTCAGATCTGGCTGTTTTGGTTGGGTAAATTTCTGGTTTTTTACTTGTTTGGTTGTGCGAGGAGGCACAGTGCATTCACATATGCTGCCACCTTGCCGGAAGTCCCCAGATAGACTCTTGAGAATAGGACAGAGACACTGCTATTTCCTGCTGCACTTTTTCTTTGCAATTCTGATTGATGACCTGTCTCCATGAGAGATTTCAGCTGCTTCTTCCATTCAGCACACTCTGCCGTTGTTGAATCAGAAACACTACAAAAATAAATGCTGTGTGTGGAAATTGTTCAGTTAGGCACTGTGTAGGTGTGGAGACCCACGTACATGAGTATGAACATCAATGTGTGTGTGTGTGTGTGTGTGTTCTAGAACATTTGGCTCCTTGGACCCTTGCCTCTTCATTCTTGACTCTTGTTTCCCTGTTAATACAGCTGGCAAGCAAAGGAGTGGTTTCACAGACTGAAGGAGAAGCTAGCCGCCCATCCATGGACTTATTCAAGGCCATCTTTGCCAGCTCCTCCGAAGAAAAGTCCTCATCCTCTGAGGACGAGCAGGGTGACAGTGAGGATGATGAGGAAGGAACCAGGGAGGCTGACTCCAAAAGTCCCCAGGAGGCTGATGTGGCGGAAACATCGTCTGTGGCATACAGTAAGTACGTCAGTATTTCCGACTTTGTGATCTCAAGAAGAAAACGATGATATCTCTAGAGCAGCTACTGCTTTGTTTAGTGTGTGATTTTTAAACCTGGATAATTAGCATTGAAATGGTATTTTAATCTTTTACATTTTGGGGGGGTAGACCAGAGTTCTGTTTTATCTATGTAGCATAAATCTCTGGTGTACCTTGTCTTTTTAGGATAGCTGTGTTTGGTAATATTGATCTTTCTACTTGT
Source organism: Micronycteris hirsuta (assembly GCA_004026765.1). Lineage (NCBI taxonomy): Eukaryota > Metazoa > Chordata > Mammalia > Chiroptera > Phyllostomidae > Micronycteris > Micronycteris hirsuta. The sequence continues at coordinate 2,045 of PVJI01031486.1, forward strand.
CCTAGTTGAGAGGAATTTAAAAGTATTAAAAATTTTGTTTAAAAATAGCAGTTTCCCCCCTAAACCTGGCTGACATGAGATGCCAGGGTTACTGGAAATATTTAGTCATGAATACAGGGGCTCCACCGCCTCCTGCGCAGGGTACGTTGTGTGCTCTGGACCAGCCAGCACTCGGCAGGTGGGGTTTGCCCTCAGTACTGTGAGTCTGACGCTCGGATGGCAGCTTGTCCTGCTTGTTCTGTTGGCCCCAGCGTGGGTTTTGCCACAGGAAGGGGGTCTGTCTTCCGCTTGCAGGGGTGGAAGACTTTTCAGATGCTTGGGTAGGTGGGAAAACTTCCCCCTCAGTCTCAGAGTGTTCTGCCTACCCCATCAGTCTGTGCTGGACTTGGGTATAGTTTTTGAGGGCCTCCTACCAAAAAGTTACATAGTGGTATAAAATATTGTTTGTTCTTACGTGATTGTAAATGTCAGCCTCTTTTTTATATTTTAATTTATATGTAATATATGTTATTACAAAGTCATATATACTTGAATTTTAAAGGTATACAAATATAGAAAGCTTAAGTCCCTTGGAATCTTACTTCCCAGAGTTAACCATTATAAATTCTTTTGATGCTTACTTTTCCAGACTTTTTCTATTTTTATCTCTTCTATCTGAAAACATAATCATCTGTTTTTTAAAAACATGAGATTATTAATGTGAATATGACCATTTGTTTATGTTCAGGTTTTCTCCTCATTGATAATTCATTTTGAGTGAAATTAAGATTTCTGAGCTGGAGCATAGTCTTATGTCCCTGTTTGTAAATTTTATTTTTCTCAGATGGCCCTTCTTCGAGGACATTTTTCAGCACTTCAGGTGGCCATAGGTGATCGGGAGTGTGTGCTGTACATCCCCCGCCCCCCCACCGATTACAGACAGTGGTGCATTTGTGCTGTACACCCCCCTGCCCCCCGGTTACAGACAGTGGTGCATTTGATTGCAGGTGCCCTGTGTGACTTCCCATCTCTGATGCCCATGAGGCTGGAGGTCAAGGCCATGGGTTCACAGCACCTGTGTCCTCAGCGCCTGGTGTGAGCTGAGCTGATTTAGCAAAGTGGCGAAGGAAAGCACACATTATCTGGAGGCGACAGACAGTAGTTGAAGACTCAAACACATAAATATTTGGCAAATATATGAAAATAATTAATACCCTGTTTGTTTTCAGCTAGTGAGCCGGCCCCGCAGGAGCCCGCACCTTCCTTCGTGATACAGAAGATGCTGATTGATGAGAGAGAGGAGTTCGGCCCGCGGCTGCCTCCCGTCTTCTGCCCCAGTGAGTCGAGAGCTCCTTGGTTCACCAGTTTGCACTGGCGCCAGAGTGTCCCCAAGATGTGCTAGCTCCGTGTTACATCCACCCGTCCAACCCAGCACGAGGCCCCCAGACAGGCACATTCGTTTCTGGTTTGTCTGTTCTCAGCCACATGTTCAAACCTTTTACTCCACCTAGTGCCTTAATGATAATTGTTGCTTTACAGCCTCAGAAACCTTTAGGCTTTTTTTTTCTTTTTTCTTTTTCTGTTTTTAACTTTATTTTTAGAGAGAGGGTAAGGGAGAGAGAAAGAGAGGGATAGAAACACTGATGTGAGAGAGAAACATTGATTGGTTGCTGCTCGTACACACCCTGACCGAGACCAAATCCAAATCCAGCTTGTGCCCTGACCGGGAGTTGAACTGGCGACCTTTCATTTTGAGGGACACCCAACCAACTGAGCTACACCAGTCAGAGCTTTTTCTTTCTTTTTAACTTTCAGATTGTTACAGTAGGGGCCTAAGTATCTCAAATGTTGTCGCTTATAGAAATAAAAAGGTAAAAATCTCGGATACAAAGATGGGAAGGGAATTGTAGGGAGTAGGATATTCTAAGATTTTTTACACTTGGACTAACATAGCAAATAAAATAAATTTTTTCAGAAGTAAATACAGCCCATCTTCTTTCTCCAGTGGCTGTTAATGACTTCTGTTCAGTGCCATCTTTTTATAAATTATTATTTTAAAAAATTATTTAATTTCCTTTATTTTTATTGTATTTTTTTGCATTGCCATTTATTTCCCTTATACCCTCCTCCACCTCCTCCGCCCCTCCCCCACAACCACCACACCGTTGGCCACGCCCGCCAGTCAGTGCCCTCTTCAGTTGGCATCTCGTGTTAGAACACTTACACTGGTTTTTCATCTCTTTGAAGGCTGGGTTAATGTGGCTCAAGTACATGAATAATAAATAATTGTTATCTTCTTTATAGTTTCCTATAGTGCTCACATATATAAACATTGTTTTAGTCAATTAACTCAGCCTTCAAAGAGATGATAAGAAGCAGAGAGGAGGAAATAGTGTGAAGTTTTGAAAAACTGCAGCACATGTATTTCTTACTTGTTTTAGTTGTTCGAATCTTTAGCTTAAAATAAGTGCGTTAGCCCTTGAAAGCTGAGTTATTTATGCCCATTTTCCAGACCGTACTTGATATCCTTGGAATAGTTAATAACTAATTTTGTCTATGGATTATTGAGGGAAAATGGTTTTCCAAAAAGTAGCATTAAAAAGGAAGTTCAAGGAGGTCAGTGTTCCTGACCAAGTACAGGAATCGAAGACTGCAGACCCCCGTTAGCTGGGTTTGGACAATACCCACAGTTCTGCAGCACCTCGGGACTTCTCTGTAGGTGGGAAACGGTGATTTTACTGCTGCTTCTACTGCTGTGAATTTCTGGGCACCAGGAAATTAATGACCTATGAAAACATGTTGGTCAGAATGTGGAGTGGAGAATTTAGGTGCCTGCAACCTGCCATTTTAATGATTACATATATCATGGTGCTCTGATGTGATTTTTTTTAGTGTTTCCACTTACAAGACAGATTCGTACTGAATGCGCTTTTGTAAAGGGAGAACGACGCGAGAGGAGCTGACGTTTGTGCGCCAGATCTAGGCTGTGGGATGCGTGTTCATGGTTCCATCTAACCCTCTCCACGTCCCTAAGACGAGGGCTCTTCCCATCTCTGTTTTATGAAAGGGGAAACTGGGGCTTAAAGAGGTTGAGCAGGGTGCCGAAGACCACAGAGCTGGCAGTAGCGCTGAGGTTCGGGCTCTGAGCTTACTTGAGGATGTTAAATTACAAAAGCCTTTGGGCATCGTAGTCTGACTTTACCTTCATCTGGCAAAATACTGGTTGACGTTTCTGGCAGTTTCTAAATCCAGAGCTAACACGTGATAGGCTAATCTATTTGTTTATCAGTGAGGCAGGGCAGAAGTTCTGCCTTAATGTTAAACATTTCCATCTAAGGCGGATTCCCAAGTCAATAATTTAACCTTTATTTCCTCTTGTAGTTCATGTGTTGATTGCATCTGTGTTTCAGATGCTCGTCAGAAACTCGAGGCGCCTCTAAAAGAGAAACATAAAAAGAACAAAGAGAAACACAAGACCAAGAAAGAGCACAGACGGAAGAAGGAGAAGGTGAGTGACGCCTGGGTGTCCTGGGACCAGGGAGTGGGGTCTGTCGCTCCTGCCTCTGTCATCCCGACAAGCCCCCAGGTGTCACACACAAGGCCCGTTTAAGAGAGTATCTCGTGGCCAAGATGGGGGCACATGGGTTTTTGACACCTTGACAGAGGTGTGGACGAGACATTAAAATGTAAACCCTCAATTTTCAGAAACTTTGTTTTTCTTTCTGACAGAATATTTTCATTTGTTCAGTTGTACTTAATTTTTTTTAAACTTGTAAGTCTCATAAAGTAGGAAAAGGGACATTTAAGTATCTTAGAGTAATGGTTGAGGATTAAATAATAAAACAGTGTGAGTTGATTACTCATTCAATATTTAGTCCTTTGAACGTCTCTCAGCTGCTTGTCGTGGTTACATGGGGACGTTGGTCTAGAGCTTCACATTTGCAGGAAAGAAACCCAGGTGAGTGGCGTGTGTGTGGGGGCTGCTGACGTCCCTCGTCTCGTCATCCGTGTCTTCTTTTCAGTCAGACACAGGCTTGTCGTTCGGTTAGTATTCGTGTTGGGGACCGAGAGTGGACTGGGCAGGGGTAGGATTGATTGGAAATGGCTCCTTTACTGGCTGTCGAAAGAAAGGATTCCTGAGCACAGAAGATGAGGGAAGGTCTTGCAGTGAAAGGAAAAAAGTTGGTGCCGGCATGTTCAAAAAGCAGATTCATTTGTTTCTTACTAGTGTATCTGCCGTTCTCTGATTTTCTACCAGTTTCTTCTTTGTGCATTTCCAGGGCGTTTGCCATCCTGATGTGCAGTTTATCACATATGCCTAATAACGTGGGCCAGTCAGGTTCACAGGAGGTGGCAGTGGTCACCTTGGATAAGATGCGGGCTGAGTGTCAAGGCAGCGTCCTGCCTACATCTGCTTGGCTCCGTCCTGCGGTGGGCACACGGTGGACAGGGCGCACGGCTGTGCGTTCCTGGTCTGCCCCATACTAACGCTCACCGCACAGGAGGTTCGCTCTTGTTTTCGAGTGACTCCAGCGGTCAGCTGCCTCATTAGCCTGTCCTTGTACTGAAGTGGGGGCGGGGAGGGGAGAAACACCGTGTGAGTGCCTGCTGTGTGTGTGCTAGCAACTTTCTTTCTACTCTTTCTTAAGAAAAAGAAACACCGGAAGCACAAACACAAAGGCAGGCAAAAGAATAAGAAATCAGAGAAAAGCAGTACTTCTGAGAGTACGGACAGCAGTGACAGCCGGAGCGAAGAAGGCGCCGCAGACACGTCGCCCCAGGAGCTGCTGAGGCGGTAGGCAGCGGGGACAGTGGCTTTCAGGAGCCTCTCAAAGGCTCATTACAATCTTGATGTGTTTGCTTGAGGCAAATATCAGAAATGATAAACTTGCATGTTAAATAGGATTTTTAAAAAGTTAATTTTTAATTACCTAAGTAATAGGCCAATATATTCATTGTGAAAATTCGTACCTTACAGGTAAAACTTAAGTGGGCCTTGACCAAATCCCCAGACTTCTCCTGTTTCCACGATAACCTCTGCTGTCGGCTTCATGTGTAACTTTCCAGAATTTTTCAACCACATATATGTAACATACATACGCACACATTTTGTTACATATCTTTAATATACATCATATAATTTTATGTAGCATAAATAGAGTATGAACACTTAGAATGAATAAATACTGCCCAATTGTTTTAAAAGTGGCCGTATTAGCTTAAATTTTGAAAGTACCTTGTTATTATACCAAATATAAGTGGTACAAAGATGTTTGCCAGTGTGATGAGTGAAGAAGGGCCCCTCATTTTAATTTGCATTTCCTGCATTGTTAATGAAGCTGAGCACCGTTTCCGCTGTGTCTCAGCCTTTGCCATGTGCTCTTTGTGGACAGCGTGCTCACATCCCTTGCCCAGCGTTCTGGTTTCTGTTAGGTTGTTTTACTGGTTTTAGGTATGTTTGACTGATTTTTAGTAATTAAAACACAGTAATTATGGGTATTAATCCTTTGTGTTTTAGTGTAGTACCTACATACGATTTTAACTATCTCTGTTGTACAGAAGCTTTAATTGTTGGTGCACTCAAGTTTACCAATTTCCTTTGTTGGTATGTTTTACAAACTTTTGTCCTTTAATGGCCTTCCCTAAGCCAAGATTGTATATATGTATATAAACTATTCTCATGCTTTTGTAATTTTGGTTTTGCTTCTTTTCAGACAGTAGGGTAAGCATCTAACTTATCCTTCTCCAAACAGACAGCCAGTCACAGGAGTCAGGGCGAGGAGGCCAGCAGCGATGGAGAAGACCCGGCGCCCCAGCGTCGTAGCACAGAGGAACGTTAATAAAGCCGATCTGCCGGGTTTTCCAGTGCGCATCTCACTTTTCTTCTTTCTGTTACTTCCTTTTCCAGGCTAAAACGTCTTCCACTAAGGAGGCAGTAATGGAATCCTGCCTTGGCCTGTCTCCAAACCAGATCTCCTCCGTGATGGAAGCCCATTGATTGCTCAGTCAATACATTGTACAGATTGTATTTATATGTAAATTCATGCTGTAAAATAATTTTTTAAACCTTGACATTTCAAAGATTGCCTTGGAAGTTTGCAGAAATTGGTTTCTATTTTTAACTTCAGTTATTGTAAAGGAAAAAATTTAGACTGTACATTGTAATTAAAATGGAATTTTTCTATTTCCTTCTTGATTTTTTATTTCCTGAAACTTAAAAAAAGAAATGAAAAGTGAAGACTTGCCCTGGCTGGTGTGGCTCAGTGGATTGAGTGCTGGCCTGTAAACCAAAGGGTCACTGGTTCAGTTCCCAGTCAGGGCACATGCCTGGGTTACAGGCCAGGTCCCCAGTTGGGGGCATACTAAAGGCAACCACACATTGATGTTTCTCTCCCTTTCTTTCTCCCTCCCTTCTGTTCTCTTGAAAAATAAATGAATAAAATCTTTAAAGAAAAAAAAAAAGAAAAGTGAAGACTTTTCTCTGGTTTTGTTATGAAGAAAGCCAAGTCCAGATAAGGACAGTGGATTTTTCTAAGAACTTGTACAAAAGAGGCTGTTCTTTCCTTTCCCCTCCAGCCGTTTTTCCTCCCTCTGGCAGCTGAGGTGGCAGCCGGGAGCCCAGGGAGCTGCACAGTGCCTCCCGACAGGCACTCAGCCTCTCCAGGCAGATGTCACCAATGAATCTGAGGCACCGAGACCACGGCGGGAGAGTATCACCCACCCCCTGCTCTTTGCTCTGAGGCTGCCTCATCTGCACTGATGAGACTTCTGACAAAAGTAAATTAGAGGTTTTTTACACTATCAGAGTAAATCACAGAAAGATTAGAACGATTTTAAAAAGAGAAAGAAGAAAAGCACTTGTACCCGACCCCCCACCCCTACCCCAGCCTTTTTCTGGTGATGGGACTGCTACCTGAGTAGCCCTGACATTTTGCATTTTGTTCTGTTATTTTCATTGGCATTTCATTGCAGATGTTTGCCTCGTGCTTTTACATATTGTGTATAGCCGCCCCTTATAGCTGCACCTTAATTCATCCAGGGCCTGTTCTCTAACTGACTATTTCTCTGTTGTTGACATGAAGTGGGTTGGCCAGGGAGCCCCTACAGGGGCAGAGGACACACGGAGATTGTCCTGCGAGCGGGAGCTAGGAAGACGCAAAGCAAGGTCGTGAGGATGGGGTCACAGGTTTCACACGCGTATGTCGTTCCTTTCGTGCTCAGAACTGGAAGCCCATTTTTCTGGGGGTAACTATTCTGCGATGAGAGGAGGCAGGAATATTGCAGGACCTCTGGGGGCGGGGAGGGGGCGTGTCGGATCCAAGGGCTGGGCGCGGGGGCGCGGCACGAGGCGCCACCGTTTGCAGCCAGGCTGTGATGTCCACTGGCGGGTGAGGCTCCGAGATGGCCTCCCAGCCACCGAGCGCCCCCAGCTCCCCAAAATACCCAGACGAGGGTGGGAAGACAGCGCCCCAGGAATGCAGCGTGCAGCCACCCTTGGTCCCAGCCGCCGATGGCGCACCCCGCCCCAGTAGGCTGCCTTGGGCGGCCCTGGTAAAGGCCTTTGGCCACTTCAAGGTGTCCATGTTGGAGATACAGCGGGACCAGATGCTGGCCCCTCTCAACCCCCTGGCCGTGGACGAAGAACTGCCCAAGGAGCTCTCAATACCAGAAAAGAAGTTCTGGGGCGACCATGAACCCCTCTCCAAGGTCAGAACTGCCCTGTGGGAGGGGGCAGTGGCTCGTTCCCCACATGCGGGGAGGGCAAGGGCCAGCAAGAGCAACCGTGACAAAACCACCTGGCTTCTCTAGGAGCTTCTGTGAAGTCCTGGGGCCAATCCCCTGCCTGAGGCACACCTGGGCACACCTGGTGGGCAAAGGCTTGGAAGTGGCTGCTGGGGAGGGGAAGGAGGGAGGGGGTGCTTCCCACAGTCACGTCTGGGGAATCAGGGCTGCCCCGGTGGGGGAGGGGACAGTAAGGACAGTGTTTCAAAGCGGTTACCCTGACCTACCCCAGACCCTGAGGTCTCTGCCTGAGCCTCTTAAATGTCACTATGGTGACACTTCCAAGTGCACACCCCATGGCCAGGGCTGAGCTGCTGCTGCTGCTTCTTTTTTTAAATAAGATTTTATTTACTTATTTTTAGAGAGAGGGGAAGGGAGGGAGAAAGAGAGCGAGGTTAACATCAATGGGTTGCCTCTTGTGTGCACCCCAACCAGGGAGGAACCCGCAAACCAGGCGTGTGCCCTGAGCAGGAATCAACCAAACTGGTGACTTTTCTCTTTCCCAGATGTCACCCAACCAGCTGAACCACACTGGTCAGGGAAGGGCTGAGCTTAAACGTCCTCATGGTGAGACTCCCCAAGTACTGTACATACCCCAGGGTTCGTGGCAGAGCCCTCCCTGTCCATTCAACAGAGCACCAGAAGCAACAGAAAACTCAGAATAGCAATGATAAATTAAAAACCCTAACAACACTACTTTGTATTCTCAGTGATATTTGAGAGACACTGCATTGATAAAACAAAGGCCGGCAGCTGGAAAGAGGAAATGATCTGTGAATGGAGGGAATTCTTGGGGACAAAAAGGATTTCCAAACCAAAACCCTCCATGAAGGCTTTAACATCAGAGGGGAGAACTGAAACAGAAAATCAGAAAACCAGCTCATGGGATTCTCTGAGAACTCAGAGGAAAAAATGTAAAGGAACAATAATGAGAGAAAAGACGAGGGGCATGCAGGAGAGATCCGGAAGAGCCAATATATGGATGGAGGTGGGGGAGAGGGAGGAGGAAAGAAACACAGACGGAAACAAGAAAATCTTCCTGGGCTGAAGAAAAAGACTGGAGTGCTCTCATGGAAAGAGATGGTCAAGTTCAATGAAAGAGTGGAAAGAAATATACGCTACACCTGGTGAATGTCTGCATTCATTGCAAGGACAGGAGCAGGGCTGTGCTGCTCCCAGATGGAAAATCTTGTCGTGGGACGGAGATCTGCCCCCCCCACCCCCCGCCCCTGCACTGGGGTCTCCGTGAAGTCTGTTTGAAGAGAAGGCAAAACGTGTACTGGTGCTTTGCGGTGCTGAGTTGTGTCATTTATTCTGATTTTTAAAGTAAAATTAAAGGAGAGCACAGGGATTATATTTTATTTGTATTCTCAACAGAACATCTCCAAGACTCAACTTCAATAGATGTAAAAGGTTTTTTTTTTAAAACAATTAAAAGTCTCCTTAGCACTCTTGCCCTCCAACTACCCCATTTCCCTCTAGAGAGGCAACAGATGTTTCTAGTTTCTTCTGTATCCTTACAGAGACTTTTTTAAAAACTAAAACTATTTAAATTATTTATTTTTTATTGTATTGTATTTTTCCATTACCGTTTTTCCTCCCTTACAGAGATGTTTTATGCATTTACCAGCACATACATGTATACCCCCATTTTTGCAACTTAATTTTTTTTAAAATTAGTATATTTTAGAGGTCTTTCCACGTCAGTGAAGAAATAGCTTCCTTGTTCTTTTTTCACAGATGGTATCTCATTGGCTAGCCGTCTCCTGATTGATTTAACCAGTCTCTTGTGGATGCACATTCAGGTGGCTTATGATTTTTTGGGCCATTAGACTGGCAGAAGTTGAGAAGTTCTATAAAACTCTGAGAGGGAAGTTTGTGATCTAAGAATTCTCTGCCTGGGCAAACTGCTGATTTCCAATAAACGTGAGAGAAAGACATTTCCTTCAGAGCTGCCAAGATTAGAAAGGAGGCCTCTCTCTAGGGAAGAAGTTACTCAAGGGAACAACACTCTGGCACACAGCAAAAAATAAGAATTTAAAAACTCAAGAAAGAGTCCTTGCTGGTGTGGCTCAGTGCACTGAACCAAAGGGTCACTTGTTCGGTTCCCCACCAGGGCACATATTTGGGTTTCGGGCCAGGTCCCCAATGTGGGGTGCGAGAGGCTACCGATGGATGTTTCTCTCCCTTCTCTTCTCTCTAAAAATAAATCTTCAAAATAAAAATAAATAAAATTAAAAAAAAAAAAGACTCAAGGAAGAGAAAGAAAGCCATTAAAAGTAAACAGGGAGCAGTGACAAAACTGGAGTTCAATGTGATTGTGTAGCCCAATAAACCTCACGTGTCACAACTAAAAAAATAATACTTGCCCCCCCACCCCCACCCCCCGGCCTTCCAGGTCATTTCGAGGCTGGCTAACCCTCCTGTGGTCTTTGCTCTGACTCGCTGACTTTCGGGCAGGTCCTCTGACGTCCTGGACCCCCACCTCCCTGCCCACGCACCTAAAGCGGCCCGCTCCGTAGCCTCTTCACAGCTACGGGACCTGGCACCGCGAAGTGTTCCACCCGCCCGCCCACCGGCACCGCACGCCGACGGCGCCCGCTCCCCCGCCCCTTCTTGGGGTCCTTGCTTCCCAGTTCCGCTGCAGCCACAGCTCTTGCATCAGGACCCGACCAGCCGAGGCGCTCAAGACAGACCTCCTGAGCAAATGAAGGAACACTGCACGTTTAAAAGAACTAACATTTCGGGAGGGGCGGGGGTGTTAAATAGCAGCAATTTGTTTCCTCAGTTCTAGAGGCTGGAAGCCCCGGATCAGGGTGTCAGCCGGTTTGGTTCCTCCCAAGGCCCTGCTCCTCGGCTGGCAGACTGCCGCCTACTCCGAGTCCTCACAAGGTCTTTTCTCTGTGCAAGTACATCCTGGGGTCCTCCCTTGTTTTGTTTTACAAAAATCGGACAGTCGTTGTTAGTGCCTCTGCAAATATATCCATACATTGGGAACTTCTCTCCGCAGCTCCTAGGGCCCCTTTCCCTAATGGATCCCCAAAGTATTGTGTGCAGAAAAAGTCTGCAAGGAGGTCTCCAGAAAGGCCCCGAGGGGGTTAGAGGAATTTTCCTCTCTCGCGGCTCTGTTTTCCCAGAATAAAGTTTTGTAATGAGAGCAGTCACGAAGACCAGAGAGGTTTGCCTAGAGGCCAGGCAGCTGCAGAGCGGACAGCTGCGCCAGGCCGCTGGGTCCACCTGGGGCTGCTCGCCCAGGCGCCCCAACCCGCTCCCCCCCCCCCCCCCC
>PVJI01031487.1:0-13091 GCA_004026765.1 Micronycteris hirsuta
TCTGGCTGTTTTTGGATGTGTAGATTTCTGTTTTTTTCCCTTGTTTGGCTGTGCGAGGCGGTACGGTGCATTCACCTATGCCGCCATCTTAGGAAGTCCCTGCTTGATGGTTTTTGTGCATTTGTATATACCCCTGTAACCACCACTCAGATCAACATATAGAACTTTTATAGCACCTGAAAAGGTTCTTTCATTCCCCTATTTATGCCACCACCTCAAGAGGATCTAACTTACATAATCATAGATTGTTTTTGTTTGTTCTTGGACATTTTATAAATGGAATCGTACAATAAACACTCTTGTGTCTGTTTTCCCCCCTCACTATTGACTGTGAGATTTATTCATGTTGTTAGATTTAGTGGTAGTTTATTCTTTTTTAGTGCTGTGTAATATTTCATTATATGATGAATTTTCATTGTATGACTTCAATTTGATTATTTGTTTTTCCTTTTGATGAGCATTTTTGTTTTCATATTTTGGCTATTGTGAGTAAAGCTGCTGTGAACATTGTTGTACATGTGGTGGACATAGGCACTCATTTTTCAGGGGTATGAGGTCTGTCCAGAGAGTATCCAGCCATGTAATATGAAAAGTGAGACAATTATTGAAGAATATACAAGAAACATTGTACATAAGACAGTGACCCTCAGTCCTCTCCAAAGTTATGACCTTCTTGAGGAAGTCTGGTTCATTGGCATTGGTTTGAATCAAGTCATTAGCAACTGTAGCACGATGTTCCTTCTGCTCTGGTAGCAGAAGCCGTGGAACGAATTTTGCCACAACGTGTTTCATGCCAAGATCCTGCGTCAGAATCTCAGACATAGTAGTTTTTGGAATCCCCAGATCAGCGTCTGGTTCTCACACTGTCAGTCACCAATCTTTGTTGATTGCAGCCTGTGCACGTTCCACATTCTCAGGTGTTCTGCTTGTTGCAGACCTTCCAGAACGTGGATCACTTTCAACAGATTCTTGACTGTCATGGAAGCATTTGTGCCATACTTCTATTTGCGCTGTACTCATTGCATCATCCTTGAAAGCCTTCTGAATCATCAGAATAGTTACCATGGAGGAAATGTTCAAGCTTAACATAAAATTTGAAGCAGATTCATTGCTCTCCTCGCTCATTTTGAATGCAACAGCTACACAGTACACATGTTCATTCAACGGGTCTGCAGCCCATACTGACTATTACAGTGAAGTCATCATTATGCATGCATGCACATTCCAGTCCACTCTCCTTGGCTGGAAGGTTACATCAATGTCGTGCAAAACATTCTTGTTATATTAATAATAGCTGGACATTTTCTGCACAGACCTCATACCTAGGAGTACAATTGTTGATTCATGGGGTATGTGCTTAGCTTTAGTGGATATTGAGAAACAGTTTTCTAAAGTGGTTATATCAGTTTCGCCTTAGCCACGTTGCTCAGTTGTTTGGAGCATCATCCAGTGTACTTAAAAAAGCTACTGGTTCAATTCCTGGACAGGACACATACCTAGGTTGTGGGTTTGATCCCTGACTGGGGTGTGTATGGGAGGCAACCAACCGATTGATGTTTCTCACATCAATGTTTCTCTCTCCCTTCTCTTGCTAAAATCAATAACAAGCATATCCTTGGGTGAGGATTAAAAGTAAACGAATGAATGAATGAATGAAGTGCTTATATCAGTTTAAACTCACACCAGCAATAGCCTTGGCTGGTATGGCTCAGTGGATTGAGCACCGGCCTGTGAACCTAAGGGTCACTGGTTGGATTCCCAGTCAGTTCACATGCCTGGGTTGCTGGCCAGGTCCCTAGTAGGGGGCACACGAGAGGCAACCACACATTGATGTTTCTCTCCCTCCCTTTCCCTTTCTAAAAATAAACAAAACTTAAATAAACTCTCACCAGCAATAGATGAAAATTCCAGTTGCTTTTTACCCTTGTCAGTACTTAATACCGTCAGGTTTTTATGAATATTCTTAAATTTATAGCCATTCTGGTGAGTTTTTAGTCCCATTTCCTCTTGAGTATACAATAAGCACTTAATCTTTGGATTAATGAACTAAAAGCTTTATTTCAAAGAGCATATTTGTCAGTAGTTAGCTTGCCTGAGTTCAGTATGGACTTTTTAGCCTTTAAGTATAAGAGGTAAGGCGTTTGACTAAAGGCATTAATTCTTTACAAGCTTGTCAGACTTCAGTATCAGATTTGACACAATGCAGCCCATTATTGCAGAAATAAGTGTGAGATTGGTGCCAGGGCCAGCTTTTTTCTTTTAACTGCTGACCTTGGGTCTTTTAACCTCTTAGAGCTATAGACAGTATCTATAAAAGAGTGTTTAGGTAAAACTGTAAACTCTTTTTCAGGTCTAAAACAGTTTTAACCAACAGTGGGAAAGTACAAGGAATTTTGTTACCAACCACAAAATGGGGAGTTTGCCTGCCTGCTGCCTTAAAAGGCAAACTTGAAGTAGGCGCTGAAGCAAAAAAATGGTTTTATTCTATGCTGCACAGTCTTGGGGAATGGGGGACTCCCCATCTCATAAGCTCATCTCCTCTGCAAAACCTAGGCAAAGCCCAGCCGACCTCAGCAAAACTAAAACAAAAGGCAGTGCCCAGAGTTTTTGCTCCATTTTAAAGTACCAGCCTTTGGAGCCCACAGACAATAGTCATCCAGGTAGATTAGCTTGTTTCCAGCTGCTGTCCAACTTCAAGCTCCCTCCTGGAGACTCTGTGTGGAGCTAGCATAGCCATGTTCATGCAGCTCCCACAGCCACAAAGTTGTGTGCTCCTGGATGGGAAAGTGTGCAAACCCATGGGTGAATGCTTCGCCAGGTTGGCAAGAGAGAGACTCCCTCCTGGAGGCCACTTGGCCAATGGAGAGGACAGGGCAGTGCGCCCTCTTAAGTGTAGGTCCCAAGCAGTGAGTAATGAGCAGGAGAGCATTTCTTTGTTCCCCTGGGACTATATTTGTTTTGGGTGTGGGACAGGTCACGTGCTTTCTCAGAATGACCAATTAAATTTCCAAACTTTCACGCACTTTGGGTGAGTCTACCTCCCAACCAATTCTTTCTTTCCCTGGGCTAGACTGTCAGGCCTCTTTGGTCCAGCACCTCTCCATGCTGCCATCTTGACTTCTATGGTGCAAGTGCCTGCCTTCCCTGGTCCTACCCCCAATCTGGTACTGGAAGGGCAGGGACAAGAGCTTTTCCCCTTATCCAGTTATCTTGTTAGCCTTTCTTGTGCTCAGTGTAAGAGCCTCCTTCTACCACCATCGTGACTGATGGGGGAGATTCCCATGGCGTTCCATCAACTCTGTGCCTGCCATGCCTTAGTCCCTGCATGCAGCAAGTTGCCCTCGCTTGGGGCATACCCTCAGAGAAAGGAACCCTGGAAATCCCACATAGCCTTTCAGGCAGTGCCGAGGGCTGCCGCAGTGGGAGGGGCAGGGTGTATGCAAGGCACGTGCTTGGTTACCTGGGCAATGTGGCCTCACAGTCCCATGGAAGTGCAACCTGGCGCTGTGCTGCAAAACTCCATGTGCATGCCATTGCCCTGGGTGGTTCATGAAGGCATTCTTTTGACTTGCTGTATGCCCTTCATCCTCAAACCTCTGACCTTCGTCCTGGAGGTGTGTGGCTTGGTGCACTACCAGATCCCAGATCCCACCATTTCCATGGCCTAGCTCTTCCTCTCTGGCAACCCCTCCTGTTTGCCTCCCTCAGCAGTGCACTCCCAGCAGTCCGGACAGGCTGTCTGTCAGTATCAGTTTCTTTCTTAGAGTATATTATTAGCATTCATTGATTCTGCTTGATTGGGTTATTTTCTTCTTGGCATCCATTACTTGTTTGTTTTTTCTTTATACCAAAGTAAATGTTGGTTTTATTTTTGGGGAAACAAACACATGAATATATTGGAAGCATTCCTCTGGTAATAATTTACCTTCTTTAACACATAGATACTTTGGCAGTTATTTAACCTATTTAAATACATAACCTACCTATTAGGTGATTTTAGTGGTGATTTAAATGGTAGCTTGTGTATAAATATGTAGCTCAGAAAAATACTCACTTTTCGTAAGAGTGGAGTTATTTTTTTGGCTAAATCATAACACTTCAGTGAAATGCAAAGAAAATTCCCACTTTAAATGATAAACATGTCACTTTCTTTTTTTTAAATAGGAAATAGAGAAAAGAAGAAGAATAGAGGAAGCTTACAAAAATGCCATGGCAGAACTTAAGAAAAAATCCCACTTTGGAGGACCAGATTATGAGGTATGAAATTTAGTTATATTTTGATCTTAGAAAGAAAAACACATAGACATACCTATTACAAAAGTGATTAATTTTTAACTAATACTTTTGTAAGCTTTAAAGTTTCTAAATATATAATTCTTTGATTTTTTTAAATTAAATATATATTTGATAATATATAAATGCTAGGCTTACTCTGAAATTGGTATTTTGGTATTGCCTGCAAAGTTTAGCATAGGCTTTAAAATGTTCATTGTTTGGCCTGTCCACTTTATAGGACAGGTTTTTATCTCCCCTGTGAGGACCATAATTTTTAATGTTATCTTCTAACTCACTTTTTTAAATAAAAGCAACCTATGGAGGAGAAAGCTGAGTACTTTATACAGACAAAAGATTTCTGTTTGTGCAATATATTGTGAGGTCTTATCCATAGCACAGCCTGAACTGTTCTAATTGCCTTGCCTTTATGTTTGAAAATGTGTAAAACCAACTTCTCTCTTCTCATTTTTCTGTTAAGCATTTAATACATTTTCCTTTTCATATGCACACACATATTAAAATTTTATGAGCTATTTTTTGTCATACAATTTTAGAGAAAAAACATGTAAAAAATATATCTGGTAATTATCATTAACATTGTTGATATTCCTGAAAGGAGCATTTTTTTAACAGTAACAAGGAGTATCATTGAAATAGAAGTAGGATGATAAAATAGTTATAGTTAGATTATATTTAGGAAAATAGAAGAAAAATTTCTTGCCATTTTTATTCTAGAAAGGAAAAAAAAAAGCTGCTATTAACTGAATATTTTTTATGTTGGAATTTATTTCCAGCTAAAAATCCATAGTGATGAAACTTGAGCTGTAATATTTTTAAATTATTAAACTGCCAATTTATTCCTTCTAGATGTATAAAAATTATATGATTAGCTATGCCCTGGGGTTTTAAACCAGATTACTGAAATATAAACTATTATAATTTTAATTTTTATTCTAAAACTAAGATTGTCTTGCCATTTTAGGTTTATTTGAGTAGAATTATAAACTTTTAAAAATTACCTTATTTTTTCATATTATAAGTAAAATAGATATTTATTATAGGAACATTATAGAAAATACACAAAAAGCCCATTTTTTTAAATTGAACAATATGTGGTACGAATTTACTTCTTACCAACAATATATAAGTAGAGTTTTACACACTTTTTTTCACTTATGTGAACATAGGTTTCTTTCAGGGGATAAGAGCAGACAGAGTAAAGGGAGGCCTTGTGTTTGCTAGATTCAAATAAAGAAAATTGCTTTATTTTTTAATGTGATTGACTTGGGCTTTGTTACAAAAATGTTTTTTGGTCATTTCCCTTTTTTAATGACTCACTTGTCCATGTCCCTTGACATTTTTTTAATTAGGACTTTTTCCTCTATTGATTTATATGTGTAGGGTTGGCTTTTCATTTTTTAATTATTTTCTTTCTTCTGTAATTTTTAAAAGGTCTTTTGATTGTTGGTTTTGCCATCTAAAAGTTGTTAGGGTAGTCAGTGACGCAGGCTGTGAAAGAATTCACAAAGAGCATAAAGTGTAGAGAATAAAGCTTTTATTCACTCTCCAAGAAAGGAGCATGGTGTGGAGAGATACACCAGCCTTGAGGGGTGGCAGCTTTGAACTTCTGTTGGATTCTGCTTGGATTAAAAATGGGTGGAGGCTTGCTGCTATGTGGCCCCTGGGCTGTTGGGGCGATGTAACAGAGGCCGCAGTTTGTCCCAGTGTTACCTTCTGCCTGTGGCTGCAGGGTATGGTTAGTTCTGTTCTTGCTTCCAGAAATTTCCAGTCCTGGGGACAAAATCTCAGAAGACTAAAATCGGAGTCATGTTTAACAAGGTCACAGGCCTGCTCAGAGAACGATGCCACAATAGCAAATACCTCTGGCTTTACCCTTTCAAAAGCTTTATACTTTCTTGCCCTGGCGGGTTTGGCTCAGTTGTTTAGAACGTTGTCCCATAATGAAAATGTTGCTGGTTCGAGTCCCTGTTAGGGCACATACATGGGTTGTGGGTTCACAGACACAAGCAAGAGGCAACCAGTTGATGCCTCTCTTATCACATCGATGTTTCTCTCTCCCTTACTCTCTAAAAGCAATGGGAAAATATCCTCAGATGAGGATAAAAAAAATTTTAAGTTTTATGCTTTCATGTAATTAATCTCTCAATCATTTGATATACTTATCTCTACATTTAATATCATGCTTCAAAAAGCATTCTCTACTTGAAATAATTATTTGTATTTTGTTTTTTTATTTTTTAAAGGTCTCTTCTAAATATATTATTAATATACCTAATTTTTTTAAAACTATGGCATAATGCAGGAATCTTTTATTCTAATAGTGTTGTTGGATAAACTATTCTTTTCCACTCATTTAACATATACTGCCCTCTTTTAGTGAAGAAAATGGTTAAGGATACTTCACCCTCTTTCTTACCAACTTCTCATGGTATCAAGTTAAGGATACAATTTTTAAATAAACTAGGGTGTTGCGGATTTCTTCCTGCAAAATCCGTGGTGACCACTACCGAACGCGTGAATCAAACTCACCCAGAGAAACGCTTTGAGAAGGAGTTCCAATGCCACGGGTCTTTCCCTACATCTTGGAAAAGACCCCGGGTGTTGCTCAGCCGGGCATTTTATTAGAAGCTTTAGGACACATTTACATTGGGTTGATTATTCATGAACTTATGCAGAACAGGGGTTGTCAGTTGGGTCATGCAGATACAGGGGATAGATAAGTGGTAGGTTTACTCAGTAAGGTAAACATTAGTGCTGGTAGGAATTCCAAGCATCCATTAGCATAATCCCCTTGACTCTGGGGAAGGGTCCCAGCAAGTTAATAAATTTTAAAAAGCATGTTAACCCATTTTCCCTTCAAAGAATTCTTTTTTCCATGGGCACGGATCATGCCGGCCCACACGGGAGTAGTTTTTTCACACGGAGCCGAGCTCAGACACACGTGATTCCCGGGGCTACGATTCTCCACACGTGTGGAAAGAATTCCTACACTAGGGTCTGTCTTTATGCTTCCTCCTTTCTTTAAGTGTTGAACCATCTGTATTGTGTCAGGACTGTGCTTGCATAGATTTTAGACACTATTTCAAACTATAACTTTATTTTGGTTCTTCTCAAACACATTCATTGTGTTCTAATTATTGAACAAAGTTAAATGTTTCTGTCATCTGTAGCCTCAGAAATTACTTGGTAATCTTAAATCCATTCATTCCTTAAGATTTATTATAGTGGCAGGCATTGTTGGAGGCTTGGGGTGGGTGGGGTTGTAAGAAACAGGCAGACAAGGATCCTCCTGCCTGAGGGCCCCACCTGAGTGTATGCTAATGGGAATGTGGACCAGGTAACAGGCAAATAGAGTAACGTATGTTATAAGGCACTTTTAACACTGGTA
Organism: Micronycteris hirsuta; assembly: GCA_004026765.1. NCBI lineage: Eukaryota > Metazoa > Chordata > Mammalia > Chiroptera > Phyllostomidae > Micronycteris > Micronycteris hirsuta. The sequence continues at coordinate 7,685 of PVJI01031487.1, forward strand.
GGGATGGCTTTCTAAAGGAAACAGCATCTTAGCTGAAACCTTAATAAAAAGTTAGGTTGGATAGGTTTTATTCAGGTGAATAGCTTAGAAAGAGTGTTGCTTATAGGGGGCTCAAAAGAAAGAAAACATTTCGAGGCCAGAAGCAAATGACAGCATTTTGCCATAGGGGAATTGAATGAACTTATCTCGGGAGCATGGAGCCCATTAAGAGGAGGGAGGGAGTGATAAAATTAGTTAAAAAGATCTGCAAGAATCCATATAGATCTTTAGGAGTGGGTTTTAAGCAAATCCGGTTTTCAGATTTACAGTTCAGAAAAATCATTCTTGCTTCCTGTAGTAAGGAGAGTGAATCGAAATTGAGAGATGTAACAGGGGCTTAGAAACTTTTTCAGCATTACAGGTAAGAACCGAATATAGCCTGAATAAGGTAGGGTAGAACAGTAGGGATAGATGTGGAGAAATGATATTTGGAAAGTAGAATTGAAGGATATGGTGATTAATGAAGGAAAAGGGAGGACTCCAGGAACAGGCCCAGGTTTCTGCCTTTCTCATATTGGTGCACAGGTAGGGAAAGAATAGTTTTTAGACATGTTTCAGATGAGTTGAGATACTCATCCAAAGAGGTCTTATATTGTTCAGATGTGAAGATCTGACACTTAGGAAAGGGATGGACAGGCTGTGAATTTGGGAAATCATCAGATGATGACTGAAGTCTTAGAAATGAGTGAGAACGTTGCAGGGAGAGAAGTGTGGAACCCTAAGGAATGCCCACATTCAAGGAATACACAGAGAACGAAGAGCCTACACGGGAGCCCAGAAAAGAGTGCTTAGTGCAGAGGAATTGGGAACTGAGGAACCCAATGGCAGAGATCTCTTCAGAGAGAGTCATTGGAAATGCCGCTAATAAGGCATGTAAGATCAAGACTGGAATGTCCCATAGATTTAGTAATAAACAGCTCTTTTCCTTTGTAAGCATGATAAGATAAAAGGGTTTCTTTTTTCAAGTTTTTTTTTTTTTTTTTTTAAAGATTTTATTTATTTTTCAGAGAGAGGAGAAGGGAGGGAGAAAGAGCAATGTATGGTTGCCTCTCACATGGCCCTCACTGGGGACCTGGCCCGCAACCCAGGCATGTGCCCCGACTGGGAATCGAACCAGGACCCTCTGGTTCCCAGCCCGCGCTCAATCCACTGAGCCACACCAGCCGGGCTCAAGTTTTTTAATAAAGGACATTTTATGCAATTAATTTCGTTCTCAGATTTGCCATTCAAGGAAAGAGGTACCTGTCTTCTTTGCCCATTTCATTTGTCAAAGTAGAATTTTTAATTTTTTAATTAAATTTATTGGGGTGACATTAGTTAATAATGTAAGTTTCAAGTATACAGTTCTATAACACATCATCTGTATATTGCATTGTATGCTCACCCCAAAAGTAGAACTTTTTAATGCTAAATTTCCCAATTAGTAGATTCCTGAGACTCTGACAGGATTGAATAGATAGAATGAATGAGTATTACAATTTTTGAAAGTGTAGATGTGGTTATGATCAGTAGAGTTTTAGTCACTAGGAAATATGTCAGTGTTCAGAGATTTTGGATATTTTGTATTTTTCTCATACCAACAAAGACCAAAGTGATACTGCTATCATTTGAGTCTCTTTGAAATGTTTTAACTTTATACGGGGAATCCTGCATGATAGTCTCTGGAGTATTGTTACTGTTCTTGGTTCATGATCCAACTGAGCATTAGATGTTTATATTCACTTAGTGCATATTTCAGTGAACTATCACTATCCTATATGTATGTATAAAAAGTTTTTGTGGGTTTTTTCCTTTTGAAATGGGTTGTGAGGGAGTCCTCATAACTCTGCAAGAACTATTGCATTGAATCCAGATTTCTCACATGCTTGTTCCAAATGACAGGCCCATTATACCATAATGATATATGGTATACCATATACCATACTTCCTCCCACCCTTCCTCTGTGGCCCCAGTTTGTGGCGGGATGGGATCATGCTGCTAGATTTTTTCATGGAGTAGTGATGGCTTGGAGTTATCAGTCTAACTGGGAAGATTGCAGGCAGACCAGCAATCATTCATGTGTTGTATTTAAAAATTTAGGGAAACTTATACCTAAGCCCACATTTTTAGCCTCCACTTTTACCATAATGTAACGCCATTATTCAACTTACAGTCCACTTACTGTTTCCTGGTAGCAGGAACATACCTTCCCTGTTTCCATTTTGCTATTCTTTATATTTTTATTTTCTAATACAGCTGAGGTTATACTTGAGTGAGAATCACTTGGAGGACTTATTAACATGCATATTCCTGGCTTCACCCAAGACTTTCTGAAAAGTAATTTCTGTGTATGGGGTCCTGGGAATTTTCATTTTGACAAGTTCCCAGGTGATTAAGAACCATTGCTCTGTCATCGAACCAGGCTTTCAGCTCAGCTTTTCTTTCTCTGTGAAATAATTGTCATTGCTTAGGAAGATCCCTCTCAGAACGCCTATCTATACTTCTCATTGCCTATAGGCTGCAACTTATTACTTACCTTTCTGCAGTTTTATATGGTTTCTGTCGCCAAGTATTCAAGTTACAAGTACTCAACTCTCTCTATAGCATGAAAGCAGGCATAGACAATACACATGAATAAGCATGATTGTAGTCCAATAAAACTTTGTTTTCATTTTATGTAATTCCCACATCATAAAATGTTATTCTTTTTTTCAGCCATTTAAAAAATGAAATTCTTAGCTTAACGGTTATACAAAAGTAGGCAATGGACTGCATTTGGCCCATAAGCCATAGTTCACCAAACCCATGCTCTAGATCAGGGGTATCAAACTCATTTTCACTGGGGCCACATTAGCCTTGCGGTTGCCTTCAAAAAGCCCGGAGTAGTTACATTTATACAGTCCTAAATTATTTCAGCCCTTCGAAGGCAACTGTGAGGCTGATGTGGCCCCCGGTGAAAACAAGTTTGACACCCCTGCTCTAGGTTATTGCCCTAACACAATATTGGTCGATATTCAGTAAGTATGTGAGTAATGAGTGAGTGAATTCTTATACTCACGATTCTGTACAGAGCATATGTTACTCATCTTTTATATAATATTACCAAGTATACTAACTAGTTCATAAATGTTTGTTGAGTCACTTTTCAGCTTTCCCCTAGAGTTAATGCCAGGATTATCAGTGTTTTACATTTTTCTAAACTCAACTGGTTTTTTTTTTTTCTATGTGTTCAAATAGGAAGGTCCAAACAGTCTGATTAATGAAGAAGAGTTCTTTGATGCGGTTGAAGCTGCTCTTGACAGACAAGATAAAATAGAAGAACAGGTATATCTGTTATTAAAAATTCTAACACTAGAATGTTGTTTTATATAAATAGAATTTAAAAACCATGAAACTGTCATAACCTAGAAAATGAAGTGTCTGCATTTAGTCACAAATATAGAAGAATCTTTATAAGTCATTTCCTTCATTGATTAATTTCCAAACAATAGAAAGAAGACCAATGATAGTTTAAAGAAGGCATGTATAATTAACACAAAATTTAATGAAAATATTCTGCCTATTCCTCTTAAAGTTCCAACTTTATCATCATCCTGTTAATATCAAGTATATATTTACTCTGAGTAAAACAACCTCCTTGAATTTCTTTTTACCAAGTGCATATAAATTCAAAAGGAAAATGACCAAGAATGTATTTTTCTTCTGTTAGTACCATTCATTTTTTATTACCTCTATTGCTTTCACTACCTTCACCTTCATTTTCTTACTCATTTTTAAGTTTGCTCAGTGATTTATCATCATTAGATTCACAGCAGTTATACCCAGCTTGTTCTGTGGAAGTGGAAGGAAAGCATTTCTTAAATCCTTTAACTCTAAAAAGATTAATTGGATCCTTTCCTGCAGTTCTGCAGCAGTGTAGTTACCATGTACTACCACTAGATGGTACCTAAGGGTGAATTTTAGTTATTTGTCCCAGGACTGGAAGCATTCTTGCAAGTAAATGATATGTATATTGGGACTTCCTAAGATAGTGGCATAGGTGAATACGCCGTGCCGCCTTGCACAACCAAACAAGGAAAAAAATCAGAAATTTATACAACTAAAAACGACAGAAAATCGTATTGAGAGGAAGTCCAACAACCAAGGAATTAAAGAAGATACATTCATCCAGTCTGGTGAGCCGGGAGGAGCAGGGCGGAGGGAGAGCGCTAAGCGACCCCGCGGCGAGCTGGTGAGCTGACGGCAGGACCGCAGTTGGAGGGGCGGTTCCATTGGCGTTCCATTGGCGCAGATTGAGAGCACCTGTGGGGGTGAAGTCCGAGGCGGGAGGAACTACCAGCCTCACAGGAGAGTTCATTGGGGAGACCCACGGGGAATTAGAGCTGTGCAGCCCGTCCACTCACCCCAGAGTGACCCCCAGAGCCAGCACAGAGGGGCTCGAATTGCTTGCAGGAGGCGGTGTGGGTGCGGAGAGCGGAGCAGGCGCCATTGTGCCCTCAGGTCCCGCCCCCACAGGCTACGTCACAGCACAACTACCATGAGTTTCCCTGCCCAGGTGAACCCCAAGGCTCCGCCCTCCTTAAAGTAATAGGCTCACTGAGGGAAAAATAAATGGCCCAAAGAAAGGAACAGATCAAAACTCCAGAACTAACCGACCAAGAGATAGCCAACCTATCAGATGCACAGTTTAAAACCGTAGTAATCAGGATGCTCACAGAATTCGACGAAAAATTATCGAAATTGCTTGAACAAATGAGGAGAGATCTGCAGGGAACCAATAGGGATAAGAAGGAAACTGGGACTCAAATCAACAGAGTGGACCAGCAGAAAAAAAAAACATCCAACCAGAAAAGAATGAAGAAATAAGAATTCAAAAAACGGAGGAGGGGCTCAGAAACCTCCAGGGCATCTGTAAACATCCCAACATACGGATCATAGAGCTTCCAGAAGGAGAAGAAGAAATCCAAGGAATTGAAAACTTATTTGAACACATAATGATGGAGAATTTCCCGAAGCTGCTGAAGGAAATAGACTTTCGGGAAGTCCAGGAAGCTCAGAGAGTCCCAAAGAACTTGGACCCAAAGAGGAACACACAAAGACACATCATAATTACATTACCCAAGAACAAAAATAAGGAAAGGATCCTAGGAGCAGCAAGAGAAAAGGAGACAGTTACCTACAAAGGAATCCCCATAAGACTGTCAGCTGATTTCTCAAAGGAGACCTTGCAGGCAAGAAGGGGCTGGACAGAGGTGTTCCAAGTCATGAAAGGCAAGGACCTACATCCAAGAATACTCTATCCAGCAAAGTTTTCATTTAGAATGGAAGGGCAGATACAGTGCTTCTCAGATAAGGTCAAGTTCAAGAAGTTCATCACCACCCAGCCTT
>PVJI01031488.1:0-13090 GCA_004026765.1 Micronycteris hirsuta
GAGGTGCTGCTGTCGGAGATGGTGGAGTGCGGTCTCTTGAAGGGGGTGCTGTGGTTCCGGGAGGGCATAGCTGCGCACGCTTGGGTTCTCGACTCTGGAAGGGACAGAAAGCAAGTCGGTCTGGCCTCTGCTCCAGAAGTGCAGCCTCAGTGCAAGGACCAGACAGAGCCCTCCAGAGACGGAGCAGGCTCCTCGGCTTGCTGAGTGCCACCCTGGCGCTCTGGGGCCTGGGTCCCAGTTGGCGGAGCAGGGTGAGGAGAGGACTGTGGCCACCTTACCTGTTCCGTTTTTGATGTGATTGACAGCCTGACCATTTATGGCTGTGTTGCTGGGCTTGACATCCAGGAACGGTTTGCTGCCTAACCCTACAGACACCATTTCTTGTGTTCTGAGTTCTGAAACAGAAGAATGTAGAACACTTTTCCAAGTGACTCCTGGGTTTACTATGGAAGTGCAGCCTACACCGTCAGTCCAGACCAGAAGTGTGTCGGGACCAGGCCCTGTGCCCCAGGGTGATGCTGGGGGCGGGGTGCTAGGGCTCCCAGCCTGGCACCTGCACCTGGTCTGGCCTCACAGTGCCCTCCCTCAGAGGGCACGGGACCAGAGCTGGGTGTCCAAGTTCGTAGAGAAAGGAGGGGTCTCTGTCTGCTGGTGAAGGGAGATGAACAGGGCTGGCATGGAGTGGGGGACAGAAGCCTCCAGGAGGCATGTGGCCATGAGAAGACACACTGACAGGCGTCTTTGTGTCTCTGAATACTGAGAGGAGATCTAAGCATAAGATGAGAGTCTAAGAATGAATTACTTTGTAAAACTAAAAAAAAGAAGAAAGATAATAATTATAGCTGATGGGAGGACAAAGAGGGAGGGGCAGGAGCAGAGGAGCCTGGGGAGGGGGTTGGGGAAACGGCTGCAGGGCCTCCTGCTTCTCACAAGGGCTGGATCCATTCCCAGGGGACCGACGAGCCACTGGGCACCCTGAGCAGAGCTGCCTCATGTGGCACGAGCACATGCATGTGTACACATATGTGGGTGCACGTGTGTATGCACACACGTGTGCGTGTATGTCCGCAGGTGTGCAGGGGTGGTCTATGCTTCAAAGGAGGCAGCAGTGGGGGGCTATGGGGCATCTCTGGGATAGGTCAAGGCTCTGGCCAGGGTGCAGCCACTGAGGGGACGGGTGGTTATGTGTGGCTGTTTGGACATCAGAGCCCTTAGGGTTTCTCAGGCCTGTGGGTCCAAGCTGCCATGGGAAGGCCAGCTTGAGGGGTCTCTCTGAAGATGGCATTTACAGTGGCCACCTTGTGAGTATAGAAGAGGTGCCCCAGTGACTAAATCAGGGCAGAGGAGGGACCAACCATAGGGGTGACAGCAAGAAGGAAGAAACCTGGGCGGGGGTCCCAGCAGGAGGGACGCTCACGTGCAGGGGCCACAGGCTGGCCATCAGCCCAGCATGCAGTCAGCTGGGAGGCCTTGCCAAGCAGCGCAGGGCAGATAGCAGGGGCCTCAGGGGTCAGGCCAGGGAGCCTGAGCCTGGGCCCTTTCTCTGCAGTGCGGCAGTGCAGGGATGGGGTCCTGTTCATATTGTTTTAAGGTGAAATACGTGTCTGTGCTGATGGGGCAGATCCACGCAGTTCTGAGTAAATAGTGCCAACTGAGGGCCTCCCAGGGGCTGCCGGCCTTGCACCCTCTCTTGCCCACCTCTGTTCCTCAGAGCCTGCCGCCACAGGATCTTCCCTATCATGTCCGTCCACATGGTCTTGACCTCTGGGGAGCTTGCCTGGAGAATGTAGGACTCCTGGGATTTCCGCCACCTGCGGAACCAGATCTCAAACTTCACACCACTGTCCCCGACGGTCTCTGTCATCCCGATTTCAGCCATCTGCAGTCACAGCACAGGAGAGAACCAGGAGACGGTCTCTGAACAACTGACCACTTTTGGGCTGACACTTTGACCCCAATACCTCAGTGCTAGAGGCCTCTTCACCCAGACACCAAATGGTGTGGACGAGGCTGAGCCAGGGGCGAGCGCGGGATAGGGCAGATCCAGTTTCCACCCCATCCATGCTGGCTCCCTCTTGGAGCCTCAGTTTCCCCACTGGAGAAATGAGGGCTAGATGAGAAGGTTCTGTGGTTCCCTCTGGCTGTCACACACCGGGTGGGGTCACACAACCGCCACACCTCTGATGTGTTCCTCGGTGCTGGCAGGTGAGGGATTCGGGTGTGGGCTCCTCCCAGGAGCCCCAGAAACTCTCTACCCTCAGAGCCTTCTTTAGGGGCAGAAGAGCTGCCCAAGACCCCCCGAGGGGAAGGCCTCTCTGGTTTTCCAGCCCCTGAAGAGGCACACAGAAAGCCTTGATGCTTTTGGGGTCTGAGGTTTTCACAATTCAGCCAAAGAACCACAGGAAAGAACAAATATGTGGACCCTGCTCATCTGCAGGGGGCTGGCCTGAGGCCAGAGGTGTGAGGCCCAGGTGGATGCTTTACCTTGAAGGACTGCTTGTACGTGTAGATGTCGTAGCCTCCGTCCACCTTCCTGGTCTTGCTGAACAGGAGGAGGTCATCGAAGAGGAACACATGCCTCAGATACTTCTTCCTCCCACAGCAGACGATGAACTCGTCCCGGCACCTCAGCTGCCCCTGCTCCTTCAGATTCACCTGTGGATGGAGGAGGCCACTCTCAGGGACCACTGGGTTTGATCTGATCCCACCCTGACCTCTGGGGGGGAGGGGCTGGAGGCTGAGTCAGCACAAGGCCAACAATCCAGTCCATCACGCCTGTCTAATGAGGCCTCCATAAAACCCCCAAAGGTGGGTTTGCAGAGCTTCCTTTTGCTGAGCGCATGAAGATGTGGGGGTGCTCCGTGCCCTTTCTCCACACCTCGTCCTGTGCATCTCTTCTAGCCGACTGTTCCTGAATTGTATCCTTTACAATAAACCGGTGATCCAGTAAGTGAGATGTTTCCCTGAGTTCTGTGAGCTGCTCTTGCCAATTAATGGAACCCAGGAGGGGGTTGTGGGAACCGCCATCTATAGCTGATTGGTCAAGAGGACAGGTGACAACCTGGACTTGCAATTGGCATCTGAAGTGGGGGAGGGTCTTGTGGGACTGAGTCCTTAACTTGTGGGGTCTGATGTCATCGAAGGGTGGAAGATGTCAGAAGTGAGCTGAACTGCAGGACACCCAGCTGGTGTCCAAGAACTGCTTCGATGTGTGGGGAACAACCCCACACTGGAACTGGGTGCAAACCCGCAGGGTAAGCTTCCCTGGTGCCCACATTCCTGCTCGTCTGCGTGGATGTTACGGTAAAACCCTCTGTCTTCAATTTTACTTAACTCCCCACTTCGTAGCCCCTTTGCTCGTGTTAACAGAAACCCCCTTGTTGAAGTGCTGGAGTCTCAGTCACTGTGCATAAATGTCCCACGTGGTGACCCCAGGAGTCACATTTCGAATTCCACACCCGAGCTGTCCCCCACCACAGAAATGCCTCGGAGCTGCACCCTGGGCCGGTGCTCGGGGTATAGCCGCTGTGCCCGGACCCGTGCTCCTCATGGGTAGATCCCAAATGACAGACACCGGTGGGACGTCTCTCCTACCGCCTTCCCTCGGTGCAGGGCCCTGTTCTGGGTGATGCCTGGGAACCCTGGGTGGATCCCAGTCATCCCAATCACTCAGCCAAGCCCACTGGGGAATCTGAGTGGCTGCGGGGTCTCGGTGATGACCCTGCAGTTTGTTGCTCTGCTGTCATTTGAAACTCTTAATGCTGCTCTTAGCAAAGTGCCCGCATTTTCACGGTGACCTGGAATTTCTGTAGCTATCCGTCTGACCATCAGAGACACGGGGTCCTGCTTGAGAGGGGGTGTCCTCTTCCTGCCCGTGTAGTCCTGCCATGCCACCATGTTGGGGATATGGATGCCTGGCCTAGGTCCCCAGCAGAGACCAGCCTGTAAACCAGCAGGCCAGGCCCCAAGCCTGATGGCCCAGTGCAATTTTCATGCATTGAGTTGTTTTAAAATAGCCCCAATAAGCAGATGCGTAGCATTTAGAGCCCACCTGCTCTCACACACTTCAGCTGCTGCTCCAAAGCCAGACACTGAGCTCCACTCTGCTCCCCTCTCCTCCTTGGGTGGGGGCATCAGGAAGTCTAAACTTCAGGGACATCCCTAAAGAAAAGTTCTGTGCTCCTGACCCCAGGCATGTCCTTTCCCTTGATCAACCCAAAGCCCTGACCCAGAGAGCCTGTCAGGGCCTTGAGGCACTTACATTGCAGCCGCGGACAGCATCCATGGCCAGCAGGTCGTTGCCGTGGCGCAGCTGGAGGCGGAGCATGTCCTCGGCGGCAGTCAGCTCGCCCAGCTCCTGCTCACGGGCGGGGCAGCGTCTGGCCTCCTTGACCAGGTCCTGGAGCAGCAGTGCGTACTTGCCCATGCGCTGCACGGGCTTTAGCAGATAGGAGGCCAGGTCCATCTTGTCACCCAGCTCCCGCTGCTTGTCCTGCAAGGGCCGGGGGACAGGGTCAGCTTGGGCCAGGCCAGGGGAGGTGCGGCAGGCTCGCAGGCAGGGGGATGACCTTGAAGAAGGCGTGGCCGTGGCTGCAGAGCAGGGTGTCCGACTGGGGCTTGTTCTTGCTGTAGAGCACGTACATGCCAAACTGTTCTTCCTGCAAAGGGGAGGGCACGGTGCGCCTGAGCGGGGCTGCTCAGAACCCGTGCTGTGGCCCCAGCCCCACAGCACAGTTCTCGCTGCGGCCACGAGGAAAGGGCACGGTGCCACACTACTGCCGCCTCCGCTTCCCCAGCACAGTGGGTGCTCCTGGGGCAGTGCCAGCGCTCTGGAGGGTCTTAGGTACAAAGGTTGGGGGAAGAGACACAAGGAGCACTCACGGGGGTTGGGGAGGAAGAGGCATGGGGAGTGCGGAAAGTTTTAAGGGTCAAGAACCAAAGCTGTCTAAACATTTATAATTCTCACAATTACTGTCAGTATAAAACAATATACAAGTTGCACCTTATGGCTAAAGCACCCTTTAAAAATAGCTGAAAAGACTTAATGTGGGCTTTCTGTTACCCACGGTGTTTTCTTACGGTTACTTATATTAATGTGTCACCTGCCCACGGCACAGAGCCACCTGGGTGCCCAGTGCCTACAACGGTGCCTAGTAGCTACTTGTTGAAAGGATGAATTCAACAATTAAGAGTGAATTACGCTTTTGTCAGAGGCCCCAGCAGGGAGCTAGTCCTTGCTCAGGGTTGAGAAGAGCCCGAGCAAAGGGAGGCACCTCTCCTCCAGTCAGTCCGTGCGTCCCGACCGGGCTCCCTCAGAACTTGTCAGCCTGGCCTGGGGTCCATCTGGAAGGGGAGCGGGGTGGGCCTCGCGCAGGAAGATTGAGAAGGGACCAGGTGGGCTTCCTAGTGCAGGAAACAAATTGATTTCGAAAGTTCCTTTCGGCCAATCAGGCTTGAGTGGTGGGGAAGTGGGGCTGCTGATACAATGCACTGTGATGATGGGAAGCCCCCTGCACCACGCTGTCTATTCTGGGTGCCTGTGCTGCTGGGGACACGTGTCCTAAGCCTGGAATGCTGGCTCCCAACAGCCTGACATGTGGGTGGGCGCTCCAGACCCTGCTGTTCCCAGAGCGAGCTGGGCCGAAGCCACCTCTGCCCACCACACGGGGGACTTACGTGTTTCAGGAACACACGTCCCACAGCCAGGGGGCAGCGCCAGCAGCGCTCCAGCTCCGTGAGGAAGTGCTGGCGGTGGAAGCTGTAGAGCTGCTCCAAGTTCCCAAAAATGATGCTGCGCTTCCCTCGCAGGTCCTGAGGCAGGTCCACTCTTTCCATTTCTGGAAAATAGTTGTCGACGACATATCCTAAGGACCTAACATACTCCCTCTCCGTGGAGATCATCTCGGCCATTATGTGCTGCAGGCGGCTGCTGGAAGACACAGAGAGCGGACGGGACGCTGAGGGATAAACACGATGGTGTGCGGACAGGAGACGCACAGTGAAGTGGTCTGTCTTCGGCTGTGAATAATGCTGGGCAGTCCTACACCTGAGTTGCACTCATGGCTACCTGGAGCTGCTCTCCTGACGTAGAGTAAGCAAAGGTAAGAGATACAGGGGAGGGGTGCATAGTATATGAAATGCTTCCAGTTATTGGTCGTGGCCTTTTCAGATGAAAATCCCTTTGCAAACGGAAGAGGAGAGACTTGCAGTCTCCCAGACCAAACCGACGCCTGCGGGTTCTCGTTTCTGGGCGGCCTGACCAGCGCCTGCTTCAGGCAGCGGTGGCAACTGCAGCAGTAAGGAGACGTGGCACGCAGCCTCGAGCCCCGTGCAAGGAAGGCTGTGCAGGAGATTCATGAGAAAAGGGGTTTCTGATGCACCCCGACTCCTAACCTACCAGGAGCTATTTCTGAAAAAGCAGCTTTATACTGCAGTGACATCCCACCCAGGACAGTGAGGAGACGGACAGCAGGCAGTAGGAGGATCTGGGGGGATGTGGGGAGGGGGTGGCAGACACCTCCTCCCACCCAGCCCAGGCCTCCTGGGGCTCCTTCTGGGGTGGCGTGCTGGCATGTATGTGTCACTAGTCAACTGGAACATCAGGGTAGCAAGAAGAGGTCTGCTGGTGACCTGGACCCCCTACTAATAACGAGGCACACTGCTTTTCTCCCCTACGTGGTAGTAACCTATCGCGAACTTCCTGAAATTACTCAGTCCTAATGACACTAATGGCAGCTGGCACATTTTTCTGCCATCATTTGTCTTTACTTTTTTTTTTTTAATTTGGAAAAAAATTAAAAGTGGATCATGATGGGACATACACATGTGGTCAGGAATGCTTCTGACTACATCCTGTCTACTATGGACCTGGAGAACACGACCCTCCCCCCTCCCCCCATAACGGATTTCACAAATACTTGTTTCCAGGCACTCAGCACATCTGACCAGGGACACCTGCTGCTGGGGGGCCTGAAGGTGGCCCCGGGGCACAGCACAGGCTGCGGGGAATCACCTCTCATCAACACTCACGAAAACAAGTGTCCTCCTTCAATACTCAGACACAAAGTTAAAATGAGAGTGGTCTGAGGATTTAGACCAAATAAATGGAAATTGGCTCATGAAGCCATAATAGCCAGAGACTTCTGGGGAAATGACTGCTGGCCAGGTGACAGTGGCTCCCTGTGGACACCTAGCAGGTCTGGGGGTTCAGGAAAGACGGATTTGGCTTAGTGATCCCCCCCACATCCCAAACCCCGGGCCCTGGAGTTTGAGGAGGCCCTGCTCCCTTTCGGAGCATGTGGTAGACTCTTCACTACCAGACCTCGGGGTGGTGGGTCTGTGGCCTGTGAACGGTGGGAGAGGGGGCCTGTCCCCAGGGGCAAAGGCAGGATGGCTTTCCAAACCTGCTCCCTTCCGACCCAGGATGTCCACTCTGAGTGACCAGGGGAAGCTCTGGTGAGTGGATGGTTCTGCTGACCTGAGAACTTTCTGCGTGAGCGCAGTGGAACTGGAAGGCCATCCGCAAACGCGCGTTACTCTCTGCTGCCTGACGTGGATTCCAGCCCCCGGGGAAATACAGCCCCGCTGCTCCCCCCACTGCACAGATGAAACCTGTACCTTCAACAAGGTACACTGTAACTGTCCAAGGTTTGCAACTTAAAGATGTGTTTCAGAGGAGCATTTTGTAACCATCTCAGTTTAGATTAATGCTGCTCTGCATGAGGACGAAACTCAGGACAACAAACCAGCAGATAAACCAGGCCGCCCCAGCCCCAGGCCGCAATGCTCACTGTAAAAGCGGCCAGCAGCACAGAGGTGCTGTGACACCAGGCCGGTGTCCTCTCTGGCACGAGGGATGGGCGGAGTTCCTACCACTTTATCTAAACAATTAACAAAAAGTATCATTTTGTAAACATCTCAAGGACGAATTAAAATGGGCATCTATCTTCATTTGGGCAATAAATAAATGGGCACACACTTCTTACTGCAGCACTTAGAGACGTTTTTAAAAGCAATTTTTAGGTCATTTCTTCATTTTGTGGGCTTGACTTGCTTATTGTCATTTTCTATAAATGGGCTCCAAGTAATTAGACTTGGTTGTTTAACCTTCGGAGTGGGTGTGCCAGGTCACCATGCGCCATGAAAAAGGAAGTAGTTGTCAATGGTTCTGCTCTGACCACCGGAGGGAACTGACATGTAGTTCAAGATCAAATGCGAGTCTGCCTGGCCTGGACCAGGCAGGGCAGCCTGGAGAGCCGTGGACTTCCTGTTCTGCAGAAGCGCATTTAATGGCTTTGCGTGTCTAGATCCCCACTGAACGCTACAGCCTGAGGCTGCGGGGCATCCACCTTACCTTCCTGCTGGCCTCCTCCGGTCCGCCTCACAGGGCTGGGTCCTGGCGGGGGGAGACAGGCTCCGGTTCAGAGCGGCTGGGGGGCTTTCGGCATGCGGCCTCAGTGAGGGCTTCTTCTCTGAGGCCACAGTGCTGGTCACCTCCAGGCCTTTGATGAAGACCCCGGTGTGGCCTGGCCAGTGGGAGTCCCTGGGGCCACTGTCAAGCTGTGGAATCTCGAAGCTTAGTGTTTTCTTCATAATTTTCTTCACAGGATGTTTCCTGTGGTGGATGGTGGGGGTCTGGGTGGGCTCCGAGGAGCAAGTGGAGCTGTCGTCCGGGGTGCGCACACCTGGGGCCAGGTGCTCACCCTCCTGCCCACACAGAGCGACTGGCCTAGGGAGGCTGGACAGCAGCCGTGCCCATTCCCCAGTGCGGCCCTCGGGGTCGGCGAGGGGGACCCAGGATGCCTCACCGTGCCTCATCTCAGCCCCCTGTACAAGCTCGAGCTGCAAGGGGCTCTGGTCCGGAGGTGGGGTACTGGGGTCCAGGGCAGACTCAGACAGGGCCTCGCAGGAGTGGAGGTGGGCCTGCTGGCACTGTAGCCTCAAGGCGTGCCACTGCCCCAGTGCCTGCTGGCCACCCAGGCCCAACACCGCCAAGCTCGCAGACTCCCCCACGGCCTCCTGGCGACAGCTCTTCAAGCACTCGGCCACCAGCTCCGGGCCCAGGCGCTGCAGGCACTCCCGGCAACGCAGTGCCACCCCGTCCACCTGCGCAGCAGAGGACAGCCCTGGTCAGTCCGGCGAAGGGCTTGCCAGGCCGATGGCTTTGTGGGCCCCGCCCATGTCATCCGGCCAGTGAGTCACTCAAGTGTACTCAGGACAGGCTTGTTCTGCCATCCAGGTGCCAAGCCGAGCATCAGGGTGAGCCGGGGGCCAGAGCGAGAGGAACACCCTTCGCCCATGGTGGCAGCTGGCATCCTGACTCACCCAGGGCAGAGAAGTCCACCACAGCCCCCAAGGGCACCCTGAGGGGTGTCCCAGGACACGGGATGTCTGTGAAATCAATTATTCCCCATCTCTGCCTGGTGTGGGAGCCCCAGAGACGGCGGGGCAGAGAACTCCTACCCCTGCCCCGGCCTGTGCCGACCTTCCCTGACCCCTCGGATTCTGTTAAGAGGGGCTGTGCTCCTGAGGGCTCTAGCCCCAGGCTCCCCAGTGGCCAGGCAAGTCTAGGGTGCTGTTGAGGTCGCAAGTATGTGCTGTACAGGGGCAATTACGGTGGGGTCTTTGACGGTAAGTGGACTGAGAGCCAGGGACGTGGTCCAAAGGGAGTGTTGGTCTGCAGCCCTGACGCTCGGCTCACCCAGACCTGCAGGGGACAGTGCTCACTAACTGTCTGAAGAGTAAAGGACGCGGGCAGCACACGGGGCTCCCCGGGAGAAACTGCTGGGCCTCTCACTGCCTCGCAGAACTGGGACTGGCGAGAGCACTGGGCCAGCGCTCCCTCCCTCCACTCAGCCTGGCCGGCGGTGGCGGCGGTGGCGGTGGCGGTGGCGCTGACGCCTCCCTACGTCTCGCACTGTTTCCTCCGTGTCCTGCGAGTCATTCTTCTCCATCAGCTGCCATCCTTTCTGGCGACACTGCTGTAGCCCAAGGAACCAACCATCAGCGCACGCTGGGACTTACTCTGGGGTTTCCGAGCGAGGGCTGGACTGCACCCACCACTGGCCCGGCCCACAGCTCCTGCTGCTGCAGCTTCACCTTCTCAACACAGAGCAGTTCCAAAGGGCCTAGGAATTTCTTTTGCTCTTTTTCAAACCATGATCTGATCTACACAAAAAAGAAGGTTTTACTTTTAAGCATGGGAAGGAGTCCGGCTCTAAGCCTTGCAGGGCGGCGGAGGCGTCTGACACGGCTCGGCTGGTGTGCCCGCTCCTGCAGACGGCGCGCCTCGTCCAGGTGCAAACGCTGCATCTCACCCGGACACGTCGCGAGTCACTGCGGAGCAGCGAGGGCACGACGTAGGCTCCGGTTCCTAACAACTTTCATTGTTTGCAAATGAAAGTTACAATTATTGAAAAGTAGATCTAGAATTTTCAGTTTTGAAACTTCTTTCTATGCTAAACATACCCCAGAAATATTCTTCAGGCTGGTGGCACCTGGACACCCAGGGGCTGCCTGGGAGTAACAAAGGGACGGATGGCAGCCCCGCCCGCACTTCACAGTGTGACGAGGTCCCAGTGTTCATTCTAGAGACAAATTCTGTGGCAATATCACTGGTTCATAGTGAACACGTCATAGGGAAATGCTTCGTTTTCATGCCAGAGACCCCTGGCTGTTAGTGCCCAAGAAGAGAGGCCTGTTATTAGAAATGGTGTCACTGGGCTGCACCTATGACCACAAGGACTGAATCTGGGGTCCCGGATGTACAGGCAGAAGAGAGAAATCAGAGGGCACAATGTTTGTGGAGAGAGTCATGGAGAAAACATTGAGACGGGACTTTTATGAGGAAGCACTGGTCACCCCAGAGCTGCCGGGTGGAGGAGCAAGGAATGGCCAGGGGAGCGGAGGCCTCTCAGGGAGAGGTGGACAGCCCCCTCCAAACTCATGAAAAAGGGAAATTCTAGTTGCTTTGAAGTTTAAATGGTAATATTCAAACCATAAGAGTCTTATGATGGAATATATTAATTGTTCTGTAACCTTAAAGTAGAAAAGCCCATGTAAATCATAAGCAAAGTTAAAGGACAGACTACAAATGGGAGAAATTATTTGCAACATCATCAAAGGATCAATAGAAGTGATACAAAGAAACTATTACAAACAGAGGAGAAATTGGCCAAGTGCAAGGAAGTGCAACTTATTAGAGAATAAATAAAAATAACCAATAAATGACTGAAGACAACGTTCGACTGCAGCATTAAAAGAAAATCCCAAATGCAAACGCTGGTGAGATCCACTCACCAGGCGAGGGAGGCCACAGTCTAGGCTGACGGGGACCACTTGTCAAATGTGTAAAAACCTCAAAATACGCGAGCTCCGCTCAGCCACCCCGAGTTGAGGAATCTGTCCTCAGTGATGATCACAAAGGGGGAAGGATGCAGGTGTGGCAATGCTATTCTGACTGCAAAAAGCAGGGCGGAGCCCGGGAGGTCAGGACGCTCGGGGGGCACCCAGCCCATAGCCTGCCAGACAAAGCAGGCCACAGACAGCTGTGCGCAGCGTGATCACACTTTTGTAAAAAACTCTTTCTTTTCTAATTCTTCCAGTGTTCATGCATTTCTTAGGTTGAAAAGAAATTAAATACATTGTATATAGGATAATCTTACTTTAAAATGTATTTATTGGGTGAAGAAGGCAGATTAAGACATACCTAATTTTGCTCCCTCTGGAAACACTATTAAAGCTTTAGAAAACTCCTTTAATCCACAAAAGGTGGGGGAGCAGCAGGGCGGGGGAGGAGGGACAGGCAGTAGGAGGGCCGTGGGAGTCCTGAGCGGGGAGGGGGGTGGCTGCAGACAGGTGAGGGGAGCATGTCTAGCAGGACACCATCAAGGAGAGACATTCAGAAAACAAACAAAACTGGCAATTTGGCAATTAAAAATGTTATAGCAGAGGAAAAACTACTCGCATAGGGTTAGAAAATCAAGTTTAGAAAATCTGTGCTCAGAGTAGAACAACAACAACAAAAGGGAAAACAAAACAGGAGAGAAAACTAGTGAACCAGGTGGAAGTGTGGAATTTTAAAAAATGAGAGAGCTCACCAAAGACAACAGGAGATCCCAGACCAGAGAGATGTGGTGGCTGAAGGAAGAAGCCCCAGCCCTGGGTCACTGGGGCCAAAGTGCCCTGAAGAGACCAGAGGTGAACAGGCATCCAGTGAGTAAAAACAGGGCCCAGGCCAAGGTCAAGAGCAGAATAGATGAGGACTCTTCCACTGCAATGCATGAAGCTAAAAGGCATGAAACGGTGCCCCCAAAATTTGGGAGGGAAATTAAATCTACCGTGAAACGTGAAGGTAGAAAAAGACATTGTCAGATACATAAGATCTCAGAAATTTTCATCATCATCCCTTTCTCTGGAAAGTCCTGGTGGGCATTCTGCTCAAAACCACACAAAAGTGAAGAGAGAGGGAAACTGGGTGTATGACCAACAGGACAGAGGAGATGCCACAAGACAGAGGGGAGGCCCACAGGACAGAGAGGAACCCCCACGATAGAGAGGGGACCCCACAGGATGGAGGAGGAAGAGAAGAAGCCACAGGACACCCCACAGGTCAGAGGTGCCCCGGGCAGGGCAGCCCCTTCAGCCATGTTCCAGGCTGCCACCACCAGGGACCTGGCGAGCTGGTTTGGCTCCTGCCCACACCTGCCTTGTCCTAGATGTGCTGATGGTTTCCCGCCCCCGCCCTGCAGCCTGGATCAGCCAGGTCATCCTCTACCCTGGCCCCTGACCCCCACTGGCCCATGGCTGGAGCTGGGGTTGGGTGTCGGGAGACCAAGGAGGGGAAAATACAATGTCCATACCCCACCATGCCTGATGGCCAACCTGGGCACCCCCTGCTTCACAGTGGCAACCCTCCCACCCTGAGAACTCGAGGACCCAGAGACACTTTCCAGTCACTCTTCACTCTGCCCTACACACCTGGCTGTGCGGGCTCCTCTCTTCACATCATTTACATGGAAAGAGGGGTTTATAAAATAATACTTAAAGTATGTAGTCATGTGCGGCATAATGACGTTTCAGTCATCAACAG
>PVJI01031489.1:0-13086 GCA_004026765.1 Micronycteris hirsuta
AACAAAACATTAAATATCTACTTCAGCGAGGATAAGCAAATTCCATTTATAAGAGGGAGACTCCGCCCCTCTTTCCAGAGGGGTGGAGTCTTATGTCATTGATGTTGTCTTCTGGGTATGGTTAGTACACTTTTTAAAAAAATCCTCGCCAGAGGATATGTTTATTGATTTTAGAGAGAGGGTTAGGGGGAGAGAGAGACAGAGAAAGAGAGAGAGAGGGAGAGAGAGACCATGATATAAGACACACATTGATGAGCTGCTTCCTGTACATACCCTGACCAGGGATTGAACCTGTAACCTAGGCATATGCCCTGACCAGGAATCAGACCTGCATCCTGTTGGTGTACAGGACAACACTCCAATCAACTGAACCATCAGGCCAGGGCAGTGTTTGCTAGTATTATAACAGTCTTAGTCTTATAACAGTCTTAAAAAAGCAAATAGTAAAAGGAAAAAGTAAAGAAAAATAATTTTATTGGAAGTTAAAATTCATAATGGACCATTGGCTGGCTCTTAGAGAAATTATGAGGATTTCTGATGGTTATCTATATATTTTTTAATTGAGGTTAAATTTACATAACACAAAATTAACCATTATAAAGTAAATAATTCCGTGGTATTATTACATGCACGATGTTGTACAACCACCACTTCTGTCTAGTTTGAAAACACTTCCATCAACCTTAAATAAAACCCCATACCCATTAAGCAGTTACTCTCACTCCCCTGTTCCCTCAACCCTGATAACTGCCAATCTACCTTCTGTTTTTATGTATTTACTTATTCTGGATCTTTCATATAAATGGAGTCATACAAAATGGGACATTTTGTGTTCCAGTTTTCAATTCTTGTAGGTACTTGAGGTCTGTCCCAAAGGTTTCCAGTCGTGAACTATGAAAAACAGAGATATTTACTGAAGAAGATACAAGAAACATTGTACACAGGACAATGACGCCTCAGTCTCCTTCAAAGTAGGCACCTTGCGGCCTCACACAGTTCTCCCAGTCACCATCAGCTACCCTCTTGTATTTCCCTGAATCTCATCAATGGTTTGAAACCTCTTCCCTTTCAAAGGTGATTTTAGTTTTGGGAAAAGCCAGAAGTTGCCGGGCACCAAATCTGGGATGTATGGGGCTTAAGCACCTGGGTAATTTGATGTTTCTCAAAAAAAACTGCAGGAGATATGATGCACAAGTGGGCGTTTTGTCATGATGAAGCTGCCAATCACCAGTTGTCCATAGCTGCAGCCTTGTAAATCATCTGAATAGTCTCTGCAGAGAAATGTTCAAGCTTCATGCACAATCTGATGCAGATTCATTGCCCTACTTGCTCAGTCATTTTGAATGCAACAGCTACACAGTACACATGCTCACTCAAAGGCATCTACCACACCCACTGACTAGCACAACAAAGTCATCATTGTTCACATATGCGCATTCCAGTCCACTCTCCTTGGCTTCCTGATTACATCAATGTCACAGAAACTGTTCTCATTGTTAACAATGACTGGACTTTTTCTGGACAGACCTTGTACACATAGGAGTACAATGCTGTGCCATGGGATAATTTTATGAAAAATTGACAAAACTCTTCCACAGTGGCTGTACTAGTTTACATTTCCACCAAAAGTACAAATGTTTTTGGTTTCTCTATATGCTTACCAATGCTTTTCCACTTTTTTGAGGCTAGCCATCCTAGTTTGTGTAAAGTGGTATCTCATTGTGGTTTTAATTGGCATTATCTGAATGACTAATGATATTGAGTATCTTTTCAAGTGCCTACTGGCCACCTGTATATTTTCCTTGAAGAAATATCTATTCAGTTTTTTCCACAATTTTGAATTGTGTTGTCTTCTTATTGTTGAATTGTAAGAGTTATTTATGTATGTTGGATACTGGTTTCCTATCAAGGATATGATTTGCAAATATATTCTCCCATTTTGTAGGTTGTGTTTTTTAATTGTGATAAAGTCCAATTTTTCTATTTATTTCTTTTGTTGGTTGAGCTCTTGATGTCATGTCCAAGAAAACTTTTCACAGCCAAGGCCATCAAGATTTACTCCTGTGCTTCTAAGCATTTTATAGTTTTAGCTCTTATATTTAGGTTGTTGATCCATTTTGAATTAGTTTTTGTATGTGGTCGAGGTAGGGTTCCAGCTTCATTTTTTACTTGGATATCCGGTTGTCCCAGTACCATTTGTTAAAAAGACATTTTTCCCCTCTGTTAAATGGCCTTGGCACCTTCTTGAAAATTAACTGGCCATGAATATACATGCTTACTTGTGAACTCTCAATTCTATTTCAGATGTTCTTATATTTTTGAAAATTATGTTTTCAAAAATATAATAGTAATAAACTATAATCCTGTGTGTAACCAAGATGATTCTGAAGTCACCAGGTTGAAATTTCGGGTAGACAATGTGTAAGGGCATCATGTAATCAGCCTTCAGTGGATATCCAATACAGCAGTTCTTCCAGGGCAAGATTGTTATATAGTAACACTCCATTTACTATAAATATTATATCTTCAAACAAGGTGAAGACACACAAAATTTCTGTGGAAGTCTGCATACGCCAAGTTCAAATGACTATTTTTACATTCCACTGACCTAATCAATCTCAATATGGACGATGTTTTCCCATTTTGCTTTCCTGACACTAACTTTCTTATACACACACTTCATAGCTTAGAAATATCCTTAACTTCTTTTCAACAGGAATATAATACTTAAGATGGGCGTTATACCTTTTACTTTATCTTTGAGGGGATTTCATGTAAGTATAAGTCAACAGGTTTGAGAAGAATTTGAAGGGGGTTTGTATGGGAAGGAAGAAACCAGTAAAGTACCTCTGCACTTAAAGCTTCCAAAAAATGCATCCAAAGCAAAAAATTAGAAAGATAATCAAGCGGTGGTTGACAAACTCTTTACATTCTTTCAGAATGGGTTATATGCCTGATTAGGTTTGTGATTGAAGATGCCACTGGAGAAGAGGGGCTCCGTTTGATGTCAGGCATGCATTGCTTTTGTTATGCTCTATGGTAGATATTTCTGATGATGGCAAGAGACTCTGCTTCCAGGATTTACCATGAAAACCCTATTTTTCAAAAATGTAGTCCTTGGCATGGCATCAAAGCACCTGCATTCTCCTTAAATGGAGCTGCTTCTTGGGAGTTCTTATTTAGTAACTCAAAATGGACAAGGTGTGAAACCATACTGCATTTGTCTACATGACAACCACAATCCACTATATTACTAAAGGGAGCAATTGTGTTCTATGATGAAAGGACAGGGTGGGAGGGAATGGAGAAAAGTATCACCATCTCACATGTAATGCTTAATGTATATCTCTTCAATCATTGTGGGTGGGAGGAAGGCTGGGACAGACAAAAATTCCAAATGTATGAGACTGAATTGTTGACACTAGGAAGACTTTCATGACATCTTTGAAGAGCCTAAATATTAATTCTGTTCAGTAAATTCTGTGACCATTGAATTCTGTGCCAGAAGGAGCTAGCAGATATGATTAGATTTGAAAAAGCCATTAGAACAGGTCTTCTTTTCCAGAACATCTTGGTTATGTTAGAAATTAAGCCAGTCATGTAAATGGAGCTAGACACCTGGCTCTTCGGGGATTCTAGCACTGTAGCCACATACTTGATGTTCTCCATTTGCCCAAATGCTATTCTTTGCATTTATGGCTTTGGTTATCTCTAAAATGGAAATATAAACAGGCTAATACTTTAAGTTATTACAACTAATTTATGCATTAGAGTGAATGAGCATTTAAATTTCATAGTTATGACATTTTGAGAGGTGGTTCTTATTTGGGGAACACTCTGACCATTGAAGAGGGGCAGAGGAACAGCCTAATGAAGCCTAGGTAGGGGAGCAACTGCTCTCTGAATTTGTCTCAGTTTACCTGGATCGTTGACTGACTTCCACTTGTTGCCAAAAGGCAGGATTCCATTTCAGCTCATCCACCACTGGGACAGTGTGGAGGAAAAAGTGCTGACCTTGAGGTGGGAAGACATGTTAGTTACCAGCTGTGTGATTTTAGAAAAGTCATTTGATCTCTCCAAGCTTCTGTTTCCACAGCTGTAAAACATAGCTAATACTTCTCCCTAGCATTGATGTGAGGATTAAATGAGCCAACACATATAAAGCACTATATAAATGTATTTCTATTATTATCTGAGGTATTGAAAACATCAGAGGTGAGGTGTAAAATCTTGCAATCCACTTATTAGCTCTGTCAGTGGAGAGAAGAAGGGATTAAAGCTGGCAGGTTCTAAGCTCCAGTTTGATTTAAGTTCTGTCCTCCCACTCCCCTATTTGCAGAGTTTTCTTCCATTGTTGAGAGTCACTCGAGCTTGGGCCAATTACTTGTGTTGACAAGTCATTGGGGAAAGTCATAAGCACCTGGCTCTGAACTCTAGGCATCCACCAGCAGCTCCAGGGCCTACCAGGTTGTGTGTAATGTTGGAAAACCTGTCTTCACCTACCCTGGTGACAGACTGGTCTGTTTAGAGGTAGACCCTGGCTGCTATTAACTCTGCATCTAAAAGTAAAGTAGGTTTAGTGACCTGAGCATTTAAATGGGCTTGTTATATGCTTTTCACAGAGGTATAGGCTTTCTCACGTTGTCTATTCTCTAAGCACCTTACTTGTAATGGCCAGTTGAGATTTACATAATTCAAAAATGTATATTCATAGCTATTACTGATTTTTGTCTACCTCATGATAATTATAGAAAAATTTGAAAATGTATATATTTATCTTTTTATATTATGCAAGGAGGTCCTTTTAAGTTAAAACATTTCAATATTAGTACAAAAAGATTAATTGAGAAATAAGCTCATACTATAGAATTAAGTTGGAAAACCATTCACTTAAGACAGAATATCTATACCTATATATACATATATGTACACACACAACACATAGTTGTGTATATGTGTATATTTTCATGTATATGCATATGCATATATACAAATATAGATATATTTATATAATGGTATACCAGTAAACATTTAATAACTGACTCTTCCCACAACCCCCCAAAAACCCGGACTTCATAGTGTTTGGCAATTTCCACAGTGTAATTATTTCCACTGTGGCCGATTTCAAGCTACCATGGTGACATTACTGGATACGGAGTTCAGACAAGATGGGAACAAGTTAACATCCATGAGCTGGTAGGGCCTGGCTTCAGCACACCACTGGATGTATGCATACACGTATTTCTACTGGGTGGATACATATAACACACACAAAAAATTTATAAATCACACACACAGTGTGAGTTTGCATTATAGTTCTGGTATTATTACCCAGCCTGTGCTTACTAGGGAATTGCAGAGCTCTTTATGTACAGCCTGAAAGCATTATGTTTGGCCTAACCTGTCAGGAGTCTACATTTTCTTTTTCCAGTTCTTTACTAATCTTCCTTTGTAGAAAGACTTATAAAGAGTCTTATAAAGATCATTCATGGAAGAAGTCATCTGGACAAAGTAACATTATTAAAGATTGTCCAAAAGAGTTTCTAGTTTGTAAGTAACTCAACAATAGCTATAGATGAACAGCTGCTGTTAAGTGTAGCACTCTGCAGTGACAGCAAATAGGAAGATATTGCTCATTAGAGAGTTCACACTTGTTCTCTGGGCCCACCTACAGCCAGGAAGAGAGGATGCCCTCTCCTGTGACTTAAGTTTGCTGAGAAGTCTTCTTCTACCTTCCTCCTTCCTCCCTTCAAAAGAATCTTCCACCAGCCTGAAAGCCTGGAATTCTTCATTACACATTTTCTACTCTTCCATTTTGTTCCCATTAATGTTTTCCTTTTAAAGAGCTTAGTCTACCTGAGAAGTAAAAGTGTAGAATGGGGAAAAGAGCGCCAAAATGAAAGATAGTCAATAATTCAAAGATTGACTTGCTTTCGGCATAATTTGGCCTTAGACAGCTTGCCAGGTGACAGACTTATTTTCCTGGACCCTGCAACCTGTCTTTCCGCTTGCCAATCAATCCACCCCAACCTCAAACCTGGTCTATACTTTAAAAAATTATATAATATTGGTTATGCTATTACAGTTGTCCCAATTTCTCCCCTTTGCCCCCATGCACCTAGCACTCAATATTCCCCCAGGTAATCCCCACATCATGGTTCGTGTCCATGAATCATGTGTAGGTTCTTTGGCTACTCCATTTCCTATACTATATTTTACATCCCCATGGTTATTCTGTAATGACCTATTTGTTTTGTACTTCTTAATCGCCTCAGCTCTTCACCCATTTCCTCATACCCCTCTCCCATCTGGCAACCATCAAAACACTCTTTGCATCTGTGATTCTGTCTCTGTTCTTCTTGTTTGCTTAGTTTGTTTTTTAGATTAAATTGTTGATAGGTATGTATTTTTGCCATTTTATTGTTCATAGATTTGATCTTCTTTTACTTAAATAAGTCCCTTTAACATTTCATATAATAATGGTTTGGTGATGGTGAACTCCTTTAGTTTTTTCACATCTGGGAAGCTCTTTATCTGCCTTTTTATTCTAAATAAAAGCTTTGCTGGGTAGAGCAGTCATGGCTATAGGTCCCTGCTTTTCATGACTTTGAATATTTCTTGCCAATCCCTTTTAGCCAGCAAAGTTTCTTTTGGGAAATCAGCTGACAGTCTTATGGGAAGTCCTTTGTAGGTAACTAACTGCTTTTCTCTTGCTGCTTTTAAGATTCTCTCTTGATCTTTAACCTTTAGCATTTAAATTATGATGTGTCTTGGAGTGGGCCTCTTTCCATCTAACTTGTTTGGGACTCTGTGCTTCCTGTACTTGCATGTCTATTTCCTTCACCAAATTAGAGGATTTTTCCCTTTCATTATTTTTTCAAATAGATTTCCAATTTCTTGCTCTTTATCTTCTTCTTCTGGCACCTCTATGATGTAAATTTTGGAACCTTTGAAGTTGTCCCAGAGGCTGCTTACACTATCCTCATTTTTTTAAATTCCTTTTCCTTCTCATTGTTCTTATTGGTTGTGTTTTGCTTCCTTATGTTCCAAATCATTGATTTGATCTTGGCTTCATCCACTCTACTGTTGTTTCCCTCTAAGTTGTTCTTTATTTTAATTAATGTATCCTTTGTTTCTGACTGGATCTTTTTTATGCTGTTGAGGTCCTCTCTAAGTTCTTTGAGCATCCTTATAACCAGTGTTTTGAGCTCTGCATATGATAGATTGCTTATCTCCATTTTGTTTAGTTCCTTCTGTGGTGTTTTGCTCTGTTCTTTTATTTAGGCCATGTTTTTTTGTCTTCTCATTTTGGCAGACTCCCTGTTTTTGTTTTGTTGTATTAGGTAGAGCTGCTTTGACTCCATGTCTTGGTAGTGTTGCCTAATGTAGTAGGTGTCCTGTAGGGTCCAGTGGTATACCCTCCACTATCACCCAAGCTGGGTACTCAAGGTGAGCCCATTGTGTGGGCT
This sequence comes from Micronycteris hirsuta, assembly GCA_004026765.1. Classification (NCBI taxonomy): domain Eukaryota; kingdom Metazoa; phylum Chordata; class Mammalia; order Chiroptera; family Phyllostomidae; genus Micronycteris; species Micronycteris hirsuta. The sequence continues at coordinate 7,470 of PVJI01031489.1, forward strand.
GAGTAAACCTTCCTCTTGTAGTTGATACTTGATTACTGCTGGCAGGTCAAAGCGTGGGATTTATCCAGGCAAGTCAGCAGCAAGGACTGGCTGTGACCACTGACTACCAACCTCTGCCCTCTGTAAAGGATCAACTGTGCAGGCACAGGGTGGCGGTACTCCCACCTGGTCTGTAGTTGTCCACTGGGTGTACAGGCTCTGGGTATTCATGTGTGGAGGGGGCCAAGGTCTACCCCGACCCTGTGCTTTGCCCAGGGCACTCTACCTGAGCTATAAAGCAATCTCAGATTGCTGGGAGATTTGCAGGTGATATCAAGCTGTGAACATAGGCTGGTTACTGCTAGTGATGGACCTGGGGCCCCTTAGCAAGAGGGGGCTCACTGAGGCTGGCTGTTGCTTGTTTGAGAGTATTTAGGAAGTTGTGAAGCATGATCCAAGACCAGCAATTAATATGGAAAATCAGGTTGGATGAGCCTGTAAGTTGGGTGGGATGGAGTCATTGTGTACCTGCCCTGCATGTACAGGTTGATGGAGTGTCAGATATGGCACTAGCTAGCTGGTTCTGTGCCTCTATGGGAGGAGTGTTCAGAAAAGGACAATGGCCCACTTTTCTGTCTGGAGGAAGGCTGTCCCCCAGCTTTAGCCTTGATGCCAGACACTTTACTTTCTCCCTGTATGCTGCTGGTATTTTTAAAGCTGCCACCCTGGTGCTGGATCTCAGAGGGAGTGAATCTGATTAACTGCATGTGTGGGTTTTTACAAGGACCTACTTGGGACTCTAAAAGTTTCTTCCACCAGCTCAATCCCTGCTTGTTTTTGCAGGCAGAAATTATGGGGACTTATCTTCTGGACATTGTAATCCTGGGATGGGGGGCCTGGTATAGGCTGGGACTTCTTGCTCCCAAGATATATCTCCCGAACTTTTATACACCACACATGGTTTGGGACCAGCCTATTCCGCATCTCCACCCCTTCTGCTGGTCTAGATGGATATGATTTCTTTAATTCCATAGTTGTCAGACTTCCATTCCACTCAATTTCTGATGGTTCTGAGTGATGGTTGTTCTATATTAGTTGTAATTTTGATGTGGTTGTGCATGGAGTTGAGCCATGTTTACCTATGCTGTCATCTTGACTGGAAGTCCCCTGGTCTATACTTCAGTTGGAGCTAACTTTTGGACTGAGTTCCCAAACCCTGAATCATTTTTGAGGGGTCTAGTAACAAGTCATCACAATCTCCAGGTTCACAGGGAGAGGGACAGCCATGCAACTTCCTTTTGGCAATAGAATGTGATCAGAGGTGATGTCCTTTATTTCCATGCTTCTCTTCTCTCCCCGGCCATAAGGAGGATGGTTTAGCTCAAGGGTTGTGGAGCATCTGTCAGTCTAGACTACTGAGTTTCTGTATGGAGGACAGTTATGTTGGAAAGATGACTAGGTCCACAAGAGGGTATGAGAAAGAATGAAATTTTGTTGTAGTAACAAAACCTAACCTTGCCTGACTGATACAGCTGTCCATGCCCAGACCCTTACTTTGATTATGTAGGCTCCCAGATTGAATTCCTGAGCTAATTCTTTCTTCCTAAATCTTACCTCTGCCCATTAATATGGGCTCCTCTTGTCCCTTCCTTGGGGTAATGTGCCTAATATCCTACTCTGTTCCTAGTAGATCATGCCACTTATTTGTGTTTGCCAATTGCACTTTTCTAGGAGCTAAAGTTTTGGTCAAAAACTTCCATTATCTGTGCATTTGACCAATCAGGTATCTGCATGGCTGTGTTACCTGACATTACCCTACCTAATGCTGTGATATAGCCAGATAAAATACTCTTTCCAATTTCACAGCAGTCCCTTAAAACTATATTGTGGACTATTTCTGGATATTGTGACTTTCCTTGGGGAAGCCTTTCTGACTAGGTATAATCATTAATTCTTAGCCAAACCTGCCTCTTAGCCCTTCACTCTCCTACTGGACCAGTGCTAGCATCTGATTCTGGCTTTTCCTGTTACTCTCTCTTATTTATAGCCACGGATTTCTGGTTATCTCCCCAGTTAAAGCCACTCTATGTGTGCCTATAATGTCCATGCTAGCAGTTCAGAAAGTTCATGAGTGTTGATAGACTAAGTTCAACTTCCACTCACCCACTTCAGCACCCCTTATTCCTTGGATCTTTTCAGTGTTCTTCCTCTTCTGCAACTACTAAAGATGACAAAATAAAGTTAAAATGAATATTGAATACCTGGGCAAAGAACCAAAAGAGAAGGTTTGTATGAGTGTGTGTATAGTCCTGCTTTAGTTACAAATAACTGTGGTAGGCAGAACTCTAAGAGAGCCTCCAAGATTCAAGCCCCCTGGATGATCCCTTCTTCTTGGATGTGAGCAGGACCTGTGAATATGATGGGCTGGCACTCTCATAATTATGTTACATGTTCTAGCAAAGAGTATTTTGCAGATGTGATTAAGTTACTAATCAATTGACTTTCATTTAATCAAAAGGAGGATTTTATTGGTGAGCCTGATATAATTAGAGGAGTCCTTTAAGAAAACAAAGGCTCCTGCTGGCCTAAAAGTAAACACAAGGCATGCTGTAAACTGTCCATGGAAGGGGCAATGTAGTTAGGCCCTGAGAGTGATTGACAGTGGACAGCCAGAAAGAAAATAGGACATCAGTTCTACAACCACAATACCAACAACTTAAGTGAGCTTGGAAGGGGTTGTCACCTCCAGAAATGACTATAGTCTTGAACAGTCCCCTTATTTCAGCTGTGCAGAATCCAGATCATTGAACCCAGATGGGCCAAGTCCGGGAATCTGACCTACAGAAACTATGAGATAATAAATGTAGGTTGTTTTAAAAAACTGCTAAATGTGTGATAATTTGTTATATAGCAATAGAAAACTAATAGAATCATTAATTGCTCAAATGGGGAAAAAGAGATAACCGATTGGATACCAATCAGAAAAATATATAAACAAAACAGAAAAAGAAGGTTTTAAAATAATAGGTCATTATGAATGCTTTTATATTGATGGGAAGATAAAGAAAACATAGATTTTACCAGATGAGAGAACAATAGTCCCACTGACCTTTCCCCAAATCCATTCATTGTAAAGTTACATTAACTCTTCATTTACATTTGTTATATTACTGTTAACAGCTTTATTGAGATATAAGTAACATATGATAAATTTAACATATTTAAAGTGTATATGTTTTGATGTATATATGTATTCATGAAGATTGTGAATACAGCTATCATCTTCAAAAGTTCAGTCTGATTCTTTTTTAGTCCCTTGTAAACTTGTGCTGTATGATAGGGAACAACATGGCTAAAAGACAACTTAAATCAAGGATGTTATTTTTTTTCCCTTTCTTGTATTTGTCTCCTCACAGTACTCATGTTAAACCCAGTCTCCTTTTTAGATTGGCAGTTGCAAATCTGACTCAGTGTGAACTATTGGACAATCTTGAGGGTACTAAAAAGGGACAGAAAAAAAAACTGTGCCTGTTTTCACACAAATGATTGTGAATGCAACAATTATGAGTTTTTGCATCTAGACATAATTCAGAGTTTCCTAATCATGTTCAGACAATAACACAACCTATTCAATGTGTTAATAGGAAAACAAGGTATTCTTTCCACCATTTTCCAAGTCTGGCCATTCATCCACCCGTACTTCTTCTCTCCCAGCATTAATCACGGGCATCTCTTAGCCTTTCTTCCTCTTTTTCTCCTCCAGGTTATTTTTGGATATACTCACCAAAGAGGAAATTATTAATGGAGAAAACCAACAGGGACATTTTTTTTTCCTTGGACATCTATTAGATCATTCTTTTAGGAAACATTGATTTTTTTTTCAGAACCAGCCAGACGTTTCACTTCAGGGATACAAAAGAAACCTAAAATACATTTTTTTTTCACTGAGGTATATAACAAAGGCCTTTTCCCCTTCATTTTTTAGAATTCATGGAAATCAAAAGTTCAAAAATAAAATAGTGAAAAATTAAGAATAATTAACTTGTGTGTTCATATTTCACTTATATGAAGGTAGCAGTCTTTAGATAAACTGTCAGCTAGTTTTAGTGTATGAATCTAATGCTTATTTCTCAATAAACAGGTATGAAGTTTTACATATCAGATAAACCTTTAAAAAGTCAGCTCATTCTAATATAAATTCTTTCTTACTTTAGTTAATATTTTCAAGTCTGCTACTAATGTTTTCTGCTTTGTAACATTTCATAATTATTCAAAGCACTTTGCTTATATTCTTTATTCTGATACTTCCAGTATCTCTGTGAAGCAAACAGGGCAAGTAGCTTTATTCCCATTGAAAGACAGAGAAAAACTGAAGAAGAGCTTCACCGATTGGCCAAGGGATGTTCGGTGGTGTTGCTCAGATTAAAACCCAGGTCTTCTAGGTCTTTCTTTTGGCCCAAGATTATTTGTGCTCCTTTCCCAACAGGTACAATTTAATAAACCATACCATATAATGGGTAGGAGGTGATACACATTTTATTTTCCTATGGTACACTCTGAATAAAGGAATTCCTTATGAATCATTTCTCCATCTCAGACCAATTAAATTAGCATAAGACCAAAAATAAGAGTTTTACTGAAACATCGTTCAATAAAGAAAGTCCTGAAATAGTTAAGAATCAAAATTAAATATGCTTAGTTCCCTCTCGTAGAGGAAAAGACAAAAGCATTGCTGTTGTACAAGTTCCTACAGGCAAAGCAAAGCTGGAAAATGTCTTCCCCATCTGTGCTTATTAGGACAAGTACTGTTTAATCTTCCTCCTTAAGTTGCGATTGCCAGATTTTTTGTTAAAAAATAAAAAAAAGACAATATGAAAATAAGAGGTAAGGCCCTCTTTGAGTCCTTATTGCCTACAGAACAATTCTGAAGAAATCTCTGCTCTGAGCTCCACTTGTCAACTCCTAAGTGAAGGAGAGAGAGAAGAATGGCCCTGTAATTTCCAGGTGAATAGGGAACACCACTTCCCAGATCCACCGCTCAGGGTAACACAAACGGAAGTGTTAAAGATTCACCAATGCAAGGGGTGGGGGCGGGACAAAACCGAACAAAAGGTCAACAGGAATATTTGTTTCCTTGATTGATATAGTGCCAAGATGGAAAAATAAAATATTATGAAGGCCAAGAAAGAAAACAAAAACACAGACAAGTGGGAGAGGTGACCGTATCTTATTGATTTCTCAGGCTCCTATAGGCTCTGCTCACTCCATCACTTGGTAGGATGATCTTGACTGATTAAAAAAAGCGGGCGGAGGTGAAGAAACTACATACCAGTGGGTGTGTGGGTAAGGCAGAAGCAGAGGGTTTTGGAGCTATCACTTTAGCATGCTAGGACGCTGTCAGGGGCAAGCTTCCATTGGTCTTGAAATTGTAAAGGGGATGAAATAGCTTATTTTGGGTATTTTGTGGGTTTAGTCTTATTAACTTGTAGACACACCTTTCCCCTTCACCTTCTTCCTTCTAATTTCTTTTCCTCTTTTTTTTTTTTTTTTTAATCTCCAGCCCTCACACATTTCTACATGGCTCCAGTTTTCTAATCCATGGTCATTTCATATCCTTTAATTCTCTGACACTAATCAC
>PVJI01031490.1:0-13067 GCA_004026765.1 Micronycteris hirsuta
AGTGTCATCTACTTTGAGAAGCCTTGTCACCAAAGATGGACATGGTCTTGTGACACACAAAGCACAGCAACCTGAAATTGCACCATCCCAACAGGTTTTCATTTTTTCTATTGACAAACATTCAAAATGTCATTTTCACCCTCTGAAAGTAAACCATTATAACAACACAATTGGCTTTTCTCACATGAGCGTCTAATCCAAACAGCCTGATTGTAATTACTAGAAGTCACAAGCAACCACTGAAATGATTGGGCAAAGATTAAGTTAGCACTTTTCCTCCAAAAAAAGAATAAAAAGAATGCTTTAAGTAAATGGAATACATAGAGAACTAGGTTCATATCCTAAATGATGGTTTGAAAGTAGGTGACATCATGTCCATGATCAGGGGAGGCAGGAGAGATTTCACTTGGTGGCAGTAGCAGGGTTCTTGGGAGGAAGGAGCTTGTACATGTTGAAGTAGCCCACCACCTGCTGGGGTATCTCCGCCAAGACACACTGAGCCAGCGCCTCTTTGGGAGCCTAATGAAAACAATCAGATGACTTCTTTAGCAACTGAATGTTTACTGCTTTTCTAATGAAGACTAGGAATACCACACCAGTCAGTAAGGAGCAATCCCCATTCCTAAGCCTGCATCTTGTTTTAGGAACAGTCTGAGAACATGGAATAAGCTAAAGAATGCTTTCTATCCACTGACATTTATCAAGTTATTTTCTGGTGTGTGATAACTTTTTGTTGTTATTGTTATTTAACTTTTAAATGTGGGTCTTTCATATACTAGGTATTAATTTTTTTAACTTTTTATTTTAAAATAATTATAGATTTATAGAAGATGCAAAAATAATACAGAGAAGTCCCATGTACCTACACACAGTTTCCTCCAAAGGTAACAGCTTCTATAACAACAGGACAATGTCAAAACCAGGACAGTGACATTGGTACAGTTCACACACCTTACTGAGATTCACCAGTGTCACATGCACTCATGTGTGTGTTTTTCTATGTGTGCCCACACAGGTCTATGTGTCCATCATCTGGACAGAGCTGTGTAACCACCACCACAATCAAGATACACAACTGTTTCATCACCACAAAGACCCCCAATATTACTGCTTCTTAGTCTCATACCCTACCCACATCTCGCCCTCTACATTGCTGGTGGGGATACAAAATGGCCCAGCCACTTTGGAAAAGTTTGACACTTTCTTTAATACTTAAACATGCAACAATCATGTGGCCCAGCAACTGCACTTCTGGGTATTTATCCCCGAGAAACATTCACACAAAACCTATATGCAGGCCCTGGCTGGTGTGGCTCAGTGGGTTAAGCGCCAGCCTGAGAACCAAAGGGTTGCCAGTTGGATTCCCAGCCAGGGTACATACCTGGGTTGCGGGCCAGGTCCCCAGCTGGGGGCACACGGGAGGCAACCACACATTGATGCTTCTCTCCCTTTCTTTCTCCCACCCTTTTTCCAAAAATAAATAAGTAAAATCTTTAAAAAAAATTTAGAACAACAACAAAACACCACTATGTGATGTTAATAGAAGCTTTGTGTGCAACAGGCAAAACTGGAAACTGAAGACATCCTTCAAACAAACTGGTACACCCATAGTATGGAATACTGCTCAACAGTGAAAAGGAATAAATGCAGCAGCTTGGCTGAGTGAAAAAGTCAGTCCCAAAGGTTACATGCTGTATGATTCCATTTCTATAACAGTCTTGAAATAACAAAATCATATAAGTGAAGACCAAATTAGTGGTTGCCAGAGGTAAGGAGGGATAAAGGTGAGAAGGCATAGGTATGGCTATGAAAGGGCAACATGGGGGATCCTATGGAGTGGGACCTTGCTTGTATCAATGTACCAGTTTTACAAGATGTTACCATTGGAGTAAACTGGGTAAAAGAGTCTCCTGAAAGACTTCCATCAAATCAACTTCCAGTTTGGTAAATTCATCACATACTTGTATAGAGTTTTTCTGTTAAAACTCTATACAAGTAAAGATGTAATATATTTTAAGATATTCACAACAATACTGGTTTAATGGTTTATCACACAGACTGTGAGAGGCAGTATACAACCTGAAGTGAAACCACCCACTCTGATCAGGGCTCTTCAAATGGAATGATCCCACCCCTGCCCTAGCGCCTACCTACTCAAGCATCTGGATGTAGACTGGAAAGTAAAAGGAATGGTACTCACGTTCTGAAACTGTCTGAAAGGCACAAACTGGACAATGTCTCTGATGGCCACCTCGCCTGACGGGGAACGCAGACTCCCACTATCACCATCCAAAAATTCCATGGCACTGAAGTCAGCGCTGCCCACTCCAACAATGATGATGGACATGGGCAGCTTGGCGGCATTGACGATAGCTTGCCTGGTCTCGTCCAGGTCTGTGATCACACCATCCGTGATGATTAGGAGCACAAAATATTGCTGCCAAAGAGAATAGTAGTCTAGTGAGCAGCTCGAGCTCCCACACAATAAAGGCAACGGCTGCTGACATCAGCACCTCAATGAGTCATTAGTATCCTTCTTGCTTGTTTTCCTCGCCAGTCTCCACCTAGGACACCATCTAACAATAGTCTGAGATCTCTGCTGACAAGGGAATTTACCAACAGAAATGCTGCAGGTTCATTAAAAGTGCAACAGACCACAAAATAGGATGGGCATAAATTCATGGGAGCAAGACATGGACAAGCACAGGAATAATCATACTGACTTTAACTGAAGTACTAAATCTGTCAAACTATCAGGCAAGAGAGCAAGTGGCAACTCCGATGAAAAGCAAGAGAACTGTTTATCATACAAAATTCACTTAAAGAATGGATATGGGCCCGGCTGGTGTAGCTCAGTGGATTGAGTGCAGGCTGGGAACCAGAGGGTCCCGGTTCGATTCCCAGTCGGGGCACGTGCCTGGGTTGCAGGCCAGGTCCCCAGTGAGGGCCATGTGAGACGCAGCTGTACATTGCTCTTTCTCCCTCTCTTCTCCTCTCTCTAAAAATAAATAAATAAAATCTTTAAATAAAAAAATGGATATGGTTCAGGGTGGGGGTAGGGGACACTCTCACTTCTGTCCTCTCTGACCAATCTTTTTAGAGTTGTAAAATGTTATGTAAAATTGTGACTCTATCATTTGGTTCATTCAAGTCTGGAATGGGAGTAAGATCTGTAACAATAGTTAACATGTTCTAAGTGTTCACTATGGCCCAGACCCTGTGCACTTGATACGAATTATCTTATTTCACTCTTTGGACAACTGTATGAGGTAGTCATCCCTACCTGACTCGTGAGAATACTGAAGCTAAGAGAGATATGGCATGTGAGGTCCTACAGGTAAGGGCTGTCTGATCCAAAACGTTTTAGTACAATGAGCAATTCCGTAACAGCAAGTCAAGTTGTAAGTGATTAGTTTATGTGTTAGGTGTACCTTCATTTTGGGGCATGGGCACAGAACCAATTCAAAAAAATAATTCAAAAGACAGAAAAGACTCCTGGGCGTAAGGGCTGCTTGTTCTTAACTTGTTTATAATGATCACTAATACAACAACAGACGTTACTCCAAAACTGAGGATGACTGTACCATCACCTCAAGTTTTTCCTCTGTATCGCAACAGTCAAATGAACAGATAAGGGGCACTAGGAGCAACTATGACCCACAACTCCCTGCCCTAGTAACAATACTTACCGAAGCTGTCTGCTGCTGTGTAGCTGCAGCAGCAAACCTGGCCACGTGGTTGATGATTGGGGAGAAATTCGTGGGTCCATAGAGTTTTATCTGAGGAAGGCATGCCCGATAAGTTTCCACAATGCCTTGGATCCCTAGACCAGAAAAGCAGTATTGAACATTTTCACATGCAATACAACTGTTCATTATTCACCACGTGGCTAATTTAATTATATGTACATGTCAACATACAGTGCTTTAAATAGTTAGAAGTTCTTTATTAAGGAGTTCCTCTAAGCTATATAGGAGTGGGCAAAAGTAGGCTTACAGTCATGAGCACACAAAACAGTTTATCCTTGTATTATTATTAATTATTGTATTATTTTCTGTATGAACAACTGTAAACCTATTCATGCCCCGCCCTGTATATCACACACCTCCATACCTTTGCTGCATCTCAAATCCAATAAACCTTCCCCTCTCCTAAGAGAAGGCATTTATTTTCATCTTAGCAAAACTATTCATTAACCTACACTAGGATTGTTACAGTACTTGATTTTAATGTGTTTTAGGAATGAAACTCTGATGTAAAAAGAACCATGATAGAGCTGGGCATCATAAAACTTACTTAAGAGGTGAAAAAAAAGTGACTGACTAGATAGAAAAATACTTGTATATTTATGTGGCCAGAGGCTCCACAAAAATGCCAGCTGGCTATAATCCTACTGGTAATTCCAGCCCAGGGTTTCCTCGATGATTTACAGCAGCAATTTTTAACCAGTGTGCTATAAGAATTTTTAAAACATGAAATACCTGACTGTTTAGTCAGGGGCACTGACCTCTTTTCCCTTAGATTGTCAAATAAAAAAAAATATTGCCCTGGCTGGTGTGGCTCAGTGGATTGAGTGCTGCTCTGTGAACCAAAGGGTCACTGGTTCAATTCCCAGTCAGGGCACATGCCTGGGTTGCAGGCCAGGTCCCCAATAGGGGGCACTCGAGAAGCAACCACACATTGATGCTTCTCTCCCTTTCTCCCTCCCATCATCTCTCTAAAAATAAATAAAATCTTTTAAAAAAATGACAACAGCCAACACAACAATTGCCATCCAGTGTGAATGAATCAAAATTATACCTTTTCTTGTCAGATAGGCAAATAATGTATTTTTTTGGTGTGCTGCAGAATTTTAGTGATTAGTTTATATGTGCCATGAGATAAAAAAGGTTAAAAATTACTGACTTAGAGGTCAAGCATAGCACAGTGAGCTGCAGAACTCCATATACCCACTTCTGGGTCAGTGTCACACTACACCACAGATTTTGGGCACTCCAGGGCCTGCTGGGGTGCTGTGTGCTGGGCCTGGGCAGGGCCTGGACCAGCTGTGAGCTGTGCATGTCAGTGGATGGGACACTGACATCTCAAAAGATCCACTGCTTGCTCTCCCTCTGCCACAGAGCAGTACATCCCAGAGAGTGGCTTCTCCTTTGGCTCAAGTCCCAGACAGAGAAGAAACAGAGCAGAGCTACAGCCCAGTGATAAGTGAAGTTGAGTAAGTCCCTGAGATCTGTAGACTATTTATCATAGCAACACAACCTGGTGGAAGCTGAACAACCTTCTGGGTAAAAGTACTGCTGATGCTGCATTAGTGCCACACATGCACTTATTGAATCTGCCCTAACATTAGAGCCAGACACAGGTAAGATACTAGAACCTCTAGAAATTCCCTGCAATACTTGTTGAGATCATCAAGTAATCTTCATCAGAAGATTGTTGATATAAAACCCAAACAGGTTTCTTGCTTAAAAATGTGCAACAGAACAGAGAGTAACAGAAGAGAAGCATGGACTTGGTTTAAAAGATTCAGAAGAACAAGTCTCTCCCCTTAAAATTGTAGAGTTCCCATAAACTCCCCTTAGTCACTTTGAACTTAGGAATGAATGATCTTGTGAACAGCCCTTAAAAATATAACACTGATACAGAGAGGAGATTCTACATGCAAAGATGACGCTGTAACTAGGGCCAGTCAGTCCACTCGTAACAAAAATCATATTGACACAGACCAGCAGCAGGATTCTACTGCAGTGACACATGCTGTAGAAAATTGAGTCCATAACCACAGCAATAATAGCTTCTTCCACTTCTCTCATCTTAGCTTGCTCTTCAGTCTGAAGTTGTACAAACTATTAATTAAATTTCTCCACAGATATCAAGTACCTTCAGTTCTTCCACTAAGGCTGAATTATGCCGAAATCTTTCCTTTGCATTACAGGAACAAGCAAGACATGTTATTTATTTCTGGACAAACAAATTCCATGATTAATTTGGAAAATAAATTCAACTTCTCCTTCCTTTAAAATAAAGCTGTCTTTGCCCGGTTGGTGTAGCTCAGTGGATTGAGCGCGGGCTGGGAACCAGAGGGTCCCGGTTTGATTCCCAGTCGGGGCACATGCCTGGGTTGCAGGCCAGGTCCCCAGTGAGGGCCATGTGAGAGGCAACCGTACATTGCTCTTTCTCCCTCTCTTCTCCTCTCTCTAAAAATAAATAAAAAAATCTTAAAATAAATCTGTCTTTTTTTTCTGCACAGTACTCCTTCATCTAAAACCAAATGGACTTTTTTCCTGACCATAAACCAGAAGTAGAAAAGCTGTACTTGATGGCAGCCCAAAGATGGGCTCATATTACTCAAGAGTAAATGAACTTCTAAAATAAATTATCACATAAGTTATCCATATTCATTGGCAATAAATGAAACCTAATTACAGATTCCAAAGACTTTCCAATTTTGTCTTAAGCGTAAAACACATTTCTTGAAAAGAATAATATTCCCAGTTTCAAATGGCTATGGATATAAAAGGTCACCACCAGCCACTGAAGTGTATCAAAAGAGCACTGAATTAATCTGTGTGGAAAAAGTGTTCCAGAAAAAGAAGAAACCCTGATACAAAGTCTCCCAACACCGTGTTCACATGCTTCTACTGTACCTTGTGAATAGGAGAGGACAGGCTCTTTTGTTCAAAATCCATACATTCTGTAATTGTCAAAAGGGTCCATTGCAGAAAGTCAGCTTATTGCCTACAATTTTAAGCCTCTATCTCCACCTTCTTTTCCTCCTCCAAACTTACATAATTTTGTGGGAGAGTGGGCATTCTAGGTTAATTGCTCAATGGGGTAAAGGAGGAAAGCACTTGGATATCTGAAGTATCAGAAAAGCATGAACCACAAATGTTGGCCTTTACTTTCTGCACAGAGGAAAGCTGTTTCTGGAGCTGAGCCCTTTGCTCCTCAAGCCACCCACCCCCTCACGGAAGACTGAGCACAAGCAACTTGGTGCTGGGCACTTTCCTTTTAGAGTATCTGCTCCTCCGAGAGGAGCTTCAAAAGCCTCATATACTGAACTACTCATTTCACTGAACATTATCTTAAAATCAAATTATACATAAAAGGAATATGACTATATTTATTGACCTAGTCTCAAGACTGAGAATTCTGTTGTTCTATTAAACAAACCTCTTAAAGCAGAAGAACTTAACCTGAGATGTTCATCAACATAATGGTGATGTCACTACTCTCACCAACTGGGTGCAATTCTTCTGCTTTATGCGACAGAAAGGTAATTAGGTCACAAAAGAAACCTAGAGTACTGGCTGGGTGACTCAGTTGGCTGAAGCATCATCCCATTCACCTAAAGGTTGTAGATTCAATCCCTAGTCAGGGCACATACCTAGGTTGTGGGTTTGATTCCTGGTCAGGGCGTGAACAGGAGACAACTAGTCAGCGTTTCTCATACAGATGCTTCTCTTTCTCTCTCTTTCTTCCCCCACCTCTTCCCCCACCTCTTCCTCCCCCTCTAAAATCAATGAATATCATCCTTGGGTAAGGAATTAAAAAAAAAAAAGAAACCTAGAGAGGGAATCTAAGTAGCTTTAAATCACGAGAGAAAAACAAATACCAGTGAGGTTCTCAGTTTACAATGTCCGTGTGGGTTTTTTAACTCACCATTACAGTAGGGGTTGGATGGATTAAAGTTCATGGGAAATTCATGCGAAACCTGAAAAGAGGAAAGAGGGGCTGATGAGGCTGGTTTTGCTTCTCTAAGAGGCAAATCTTAAGTCAGGATTTCCTCTTACCTGCCACTGAGGAGGTATCTGGGCTCCAAAGCCAAAAGCTGGAAACATCTTATCACTAAAAAGATTTAATAAAAGGTGAAGGTGGTTTTTTGAAAGTACAGTTTTATCTTTAATAAAATCAATAGGAGCTTCTTTTTTAAAAATTTAAAATCTTTAAAAAAGTTAAAGCAAGGATTACCCATAATAATCAGAGAAAAAAATGTTAATATATGGCAATTCTCATTCTCAATATTTTATATGTGCTTTGAGGGAGAAAAATATCTCTTTATATACATTTTCAAAAGTGGGGTTCATATTCCCATATTTTATAACATATTCTTTTTTACTTATACACTGCATATTATTTTATTGAATAAAACATGTATCCCATAAAGCCCTAAAAACCATAAGGTTTTTCATTTGTTTACAGCAAACTCATGTGGCAGTAAAACCTGAGCTCAACTCACATGGAATGATTCACAGCCACATAATAGGATTATTCATACACTGGCTACAGAAACATGGTACAAATGCCACATACAAAACTCTCAAATTTATGCAGCAAAATATATGACTATTTGGCCCCAGCAGTTTAGGAGTATAGGGCAGGGACCTGGGTCTATAGCAGCCTGTGAGTGGTGCGAGTATTCCCTGTGTGGACTTCTCCCTGTGTCCTGCCACATAAATAAACCTCAGCGATGAACAAGCTCATTTCCTACCAGGGATATCCTTCTCATGTAAACTCTAACAATTCTTTCTTGTGGACTGAACCTACGTAACATGTCAGATATTTTCCCAGTTTATAATCTGTGTCTTTGTTTATGGTATCTTCCCCCTTTAGTTTTAATATTAATATGAACAAGTAAAATTTTTTTCGTAATTTCTGCTTCCTCACTGCCAGACTGTGAGCAATCCACATCTATTCTCTGTGGGAATGTTCAGGGTTGTCTTTGCTATTAAACGTGGTCCATCTGGAAAAGTCTGGAGCCAGATATGATGAAGAGCAGTACTTGCCCTCTTCCGTTTTTCATTCTCCACCTTGTAACAGGCCACCCAAGCCAGAGCCCACTCAACTGACCCTAGCTCCTCAGCCAGGACAGCGGGAACATAAGTCATCTGAACAGGCCCCTGGGAGGGACACACACCCACCCCGGCTCTCTCATCTTCCACTGCTGGAAGCCCCAGGACCCACTGTGGCTGCTCTGAACCCAGGGTGGATGTTATAGGTTGAGGAAGGCAGAGCTGCCCTCTCAGTATGAGCCATTCACTGCTACCCATGAACACAAAAGGGAAACAAACCCCTATTTGGTCAAAACCACTTTGTTTTTACATGTCTAGTTCAGCAGTTTTGCCTGTAATTTACACGGAATAGTATCCTAACCAAATTGGGTTCTTGTCCAGTTTGACTACTGTTGCAGCCCTTTTCCCCTGAAATGACATCTCCATCAAATGCAAAGTTCACATACACACTGGGATCTATTTCAAGATTGTTGCTTTGTTCCACGGGACGTGTGCTAGTTCCATAATCTTACCTCAAAGGCCTTTAAAAAGTTTGCTACCTAGTAGAACAAATTCCCCATTTCTTTCTGAAAAATTTCTTGGTTATTCTGATTCATTTCCCTTCTAGAAAATTTTAAGAATTATTTTGTCAGGATTCCAATGCAATTTTGATTAAAGTTGATTAATTTAGGGAGACTTTATATCTTACATCATTATGGCATCTGTCTATATAGAATCGTAGGGTATCTTTCTGTTGAAACAAATCTTCTCTGTCTCTCAGTAAAATCTTGTAGTTTGCCCTCAGCAAACATCCTAGGCTTTTAACTAAATTAATTCTCAATTTTTTTAAACTACATTTTATTGATTATGCTGTTACAGTTCTCCCACTCTTTCCCCCCTTCTTGCCCCCCAACCCTTACCCTCCCTTTCCCCACCCTTTAGTTTTGTCCATAGGTCATACACGTAAGTCCTTCTGCTTCTGCACTTCCTATACTATTCTTAACCTCCCCCTGTCTGTTGTCTACCTACCATTTATATTACTTATTCTGTGCCCCATTCCCTCCCTCACCCCCTACCACTCCCCTGTTGATATTCCTCCATACCTTATATAACTCCCTTTAACATTTCATACAATAAAGGCTGGGTGGTGATGAACTCCTTGAACTTGACCTTATCTGAGAAGCACTTTATCTGCCCTTCCATTCTAAATGAAAACTTTGCTGGATAGAGTATTCTTGGATGTAGGTCCTTGCCTTTCATGATTTGGAATACTTCTCTCCAGCCCCTTCTTACCTGTAAGGTCTCTTTTGAGAAATAAGCTGACAGTCTTATGGGAACTCCTTTGTAGGTAACTGTCCCCTTTTCTCTTGCTGCTTCTAAGATTCTCTCCTTATTTTTAATCTTGGGTAATGTAATTATGATGTGTCTTGTTGTGTTCCTCTTTGGGTCCAACTTCTTTGGGACTCTCTGAGCTTCCTGGACTTCCTGAAAATCTATTTCCTTCACCAGCTTGGGGAAGTTCTCCTTCATTATTGGTTCAAATAAGTTTTCAATCCCTTGGTCTTCCTCTCCTCCTTCTGGCACCCCTATGACTCGGATGTTGGGATGTTTAAAGATGTCCTGGAAGTTCCTAAGCCTCTCCTCAGTTTTTTGAATTCTTGTTTCTTCATTCTTTTCTGTTTGTTTTTTTTTTTTCTTTCTGCTGGTCCACTCCGTTGATTTGAGTCCCAGTTTCCTTCTCATTTGTTGAAGTAATTGGGACAATCTTTCTTCGAATCCTGTGACTATCCTGATTGCCAGCGCTTTGAACTGTGCATCTGATAGGTTGGCTATCTCTTCGTCACTTAGTTGTATTTTTTCTGGAGCTTTGATGTGTTCTTTCATTTGGGCCATTTTTTTCCCTCGGTGCGCCCGTTACTTTAAGGGGCGGAGCCTTAGGTGTTCACTGGGGCGTGGCAACCGTTGTGTTGTGAAGCTGTCTGTGGCGGATGGGTAACCCATGTCGTTGTGTTGTGACACTGTCTGCAGGGCCGGGCCTGAGAGAACAATGGTGCTTGCTCTGTTCTCCGCACTTTCCCAGCTACCCACAAGCAAGTTGGGCCCTTCTTTGCTGGCTCCGGGGTGAGTGGACGGGCCTGCACAGTTCCAAGTCCTTGTGGATCTCCCCAACGAACTCTCCTGTGAGGCCAGGAGTTCCTCCTGCTGCCGTGTCAACCCCCACAGGTGTTTTCAATCAGTGGTTTGAGGCTTTACATCCGTCCGTTGGTGGGCTGCACAGTTTGTTCTGCTCCCCAGCTTTTCCTCCTGGTTTATCTGCGCGAGAATGAGGGACCACCCAGTCCACCAGTCTCAGCCCCGGTTTCGCCGAGTGCACCTGCCACGGTTTGGCCAGGTGTGCCTGCCACAGGCCTCTCCGGGCAGCTGAAGTGTTGCCGGTACCGCTCCACAAACTGCGTCTTGCTGAGTGCTCTCCACCCAGCTCCGCTCCCCTTACCAGTCTGGATGAACGTGTCTTCTTTAACTCCTTGGTTGTCGGACTTCTACTCAGTTCAGTTTTCTGTCATATCTGGCTGTTTTTGTATTTTAAATTGTTTTTCTTCCTCTTTTGGTTGTACGAGGAGGCACAGTGTGTCTACCTACGCCTCCATCTTGGCCGGAAGTCGAGAAATTGTTGATTTTTTATTTTATGTTGTCTCAGACCACCGTTCTGAACTCTATTTTCTTGTCTTTTTTACTAAACTTCCTCAGGTTTGAGTCCATTTCTGACAGGTCTGCTGGAGTTGATGTCTGAAATTGTCTTGGTCTGCTCCCTCTGTGAGGAGTGCCTGTCCCCTTCCATCCATAGTTCCTGCTCCATTTTGGTTTCCTGCCTCTTTGAGCCTTCTTTGGTAAGTTAAAAAGCTTTCTTAAAAAGTTATCTTTTGCCCTGGCTGGTGTAGCTCAGTGGACTGAGAGCGGGCTGGGAACTGAAGGGTCCCAGTTCGATTCCCAGTCAGGGCACATGCCTAGATTGCAGGCCAGGACCCCATGAGGGCCATGTAAAAGGCAACCATACATTGCTGTGTCTCTCCCTCTCCGTCTCCCTCCCTTCCCCTCTCTCTAAAAAAAAAATAAGTAAAAATAAAATCTTTAAAAAAAATAGTTATCTTTTAATTCAGATTCTCCAATGTAGTAAGAGACAGTTTCAACATACAATTTTTAATGTTTTTTTCTTGAATTTATGCCTATAATCACTTTCTCATTACTAATATTCCAATGATGTTTTCTCTTTCATGGGGGTCATTGTTGGCAAAAATCTGCCTTGGTTTTGTTGAACTTGCAGAAAATCACATCTTCCTTTATTTAATAATGTGGTGGCTTTTTTAGAACTCTTTAAGCCATTCCTTGCTTTTCAGAGGAAGTTAGTGCAGTTGGGAGAGCATGTTGCTGGTCAGGGTCAATGCTGCATCTGCCATTACAAGCCAAGGGACCTGGACAAGGGACTGCCCACACCTCAGTGTTCTCTGCAAAGTGCAGGTGACAAGAGCACCCCTCTCCTCGCGAGGATGTGATTAGGTGATCATCACGTAGAAAGTGCTTAAATCGTCCCCAACACTTAATAGCTGACACATATATGAAAACTGCTATTATGACGATGTCTTTTTTTGTTTTAATTTTATTTTATTGAAAAGCTAGTTTCTTTATACTCAATTCTTGCTTAAAAATAAAAGCACGTAAAAAAGAAATTCTCCTGCATAAAGATAGCACCATGTACAGTCTTCTCATTACCCTCCATTTCTAGAGAGCTTGATATCACACTTTGGTCTTCTCTTTGATATAATAACCACCTAAGAATTTTTAAACTTCAACATGGTAAATTCTCTTTAGTTATCCCTTTCTTGTTAACTTCTAGATGGCAGTCTGACTGACCCTGTGAATGTTCTATTCTTTATATGAGCCCCATTTTGACTGTATGACTTTGAAATTTTTATTATACTTCTGTTTTCAATGGAAGTATTTTGATACTGTTATTAAACATGTCCATAATTATATTTTCATTTTGGATTATATAGCGAAGTGTTTTTTTTTTTTTTTTCATTTTCATTGCAACATTGCCTGTAATACAAAATGCTGGAAACATCCAAAATACCCACTCACAGGAGAATGGCTGAATAGAAGTGTTTCTCAAATATTCTGGGCATAAGCCTCATTTACATGATTTTTTTTTTACTATATTTTATTGATTATGCTATTACAGTTGCCCCACTTCCCCCCCTTCTTTCCCCCCACCCCCTTACCCCCCCTTTCCCCTCCCTT
>PVJI01031491.1:0-13090 GCA_004026765.1 Micronycteris hirsuta
TTAGAGGCATTAAGACACATTTACATTGGATTGATTATTCATGGGATTAAGCAGAACAGGTAGGATTACTCATAGCAAGGCATCAGGATGTTGATTCACGTCTGGTGGCAGACAGGACCAGGTTAAAGCAATATTCAGAGATCAGCAAGCCAGAATTTTTTAAGATACACCTTTGCCAAATTCCTATTAGAGAATTCCCTTCCCACAGACATGATCCACACTTGCTCACACAGGAATCACACGGAGCTGTGCTCAAAACGTGTAGATTCTCAGGACTGCGTGTTTACACACATGTGGAAATCACTGCCACAAAAAGGGAAATAAAAAACATCTTGAGACTAATACAAATGGAAACAGAACATACTGAAACTTGTGGGATATAGCAAAAGCAGTTCTAAAGGTTCATAGCAATAAATACCTACATTAAGAAGCAAGAAATATCCCAAATAAAGCTATGTTTCATGAACAAGAAAAACAAATATACACTGAGCCCAAAGTTAGCAGAAGAAAGGAAAATAAAGATTAGAGTAGAAATAAATGAAATAAAAATCATAAAAACAATAGAAAAGATTAACCAAACTAAGAGTTGATTCTTTTAAAATATAAACAACATTGACAAACCATTAGTTAGGCTCATCAGGAAAAAAAAAAAGAGGACCCAAATCAACAAAATTATAAATGAATAAGGAGACATTACAATTGATACTACATAATTACAAAGAATTACAAGATACTATGAACAATTATGTGTCAACAAACTGGACAAGGAAGAAGGTAAATAGTAACTTAGAAAACTGGATAGTCATGAGTAAAAGAATGAAATTAGACCTATATCTTATAACATTGACAAAAATTGACTTGAAATGGATTAAAGACTTAATTGTAAGACCAGAAACATGGTCTGGGTAACGATTAATTTTTGATATGACACCTAAAGTACAAGCAACAAAATAAAAACAAATAAGTGGGATTATATTAAACTAAAAAGTTTCTGTATAGCAAAAGAAACAATCAACAAAGTGAAAAATCATGCTATGAAATGGCAAAAATATTTGCAAACTATATACTTGATAAGGTGTTAACATCCAAAATATATGAAAAACTCATACAACTCAATAGCAAAAAACCAAACAATCCAATTTAAAAAACAGCAAAGGACATGAATAGACATTTTTCCAAAGAAGATAAACGAATGGCCAACAAGCACATGAAAAGATGTTCAACATCACTAATTATTGGGGAAATGCAAATCAAAACCACATTGAGGTATCATGGCATACTTGTCAGAATGGCTATCAGCAAAAAGACAAGAAATACCAAGTATTGGCAAGAATGTGGAAAGGGAACCCTGTGCACTGTTGTGGGGCTGTAACTGGTACAGCCACTAGGGAAAACAGCATGGAGGATCCTCAAAAAATTAGAAATTCAACTACCTATGATCCAGCAATTTCACTTCTGGGAATATATTCAAAGGAAATAAGACCATCAACTTGAAAAGGTAGCCTTGCCTTCATGCTCATAGCAGCGTTATTTACAATAGCCAAGACATGGAGAAAACTTAAGTGTTCATCGATGGATGGATGGATAAAGAAGTTGTAGTACACACACACACGATGGAACAATAGTCGATGGAAAAGTATTCACTCATGAGAAATAAAGCAATCCTGCCATTTGAGACTGCATGGATGGGGCTTGAGGGCATTATGCTAAGTAAAATAAATCAGACCAAGAAAGACATATATTGTGATCTCAGTTACTGGGGAAACTCAGTAAACAATCTCAAAACCCACCAAACTCTGAGAAAAAGATCAGATTTTTGGTTGTCATTCTTGGAGCTGGGAGTGTTGTAGCGGGGAAGGGGGCTTGGAGGGAAGTGGTAAAAATTACAAACTTCCGATGAAAGATAAATATTAGGGATATAATGCACAACATAAAACTATAGTTACCACTGCTGTGTTATGTTAGAAAGTTGTTGAGAGCAAATCCTAAGTGTTCTCACTAATAAATAAAAAGAGCTAAAAAGTCATGAAAAGACACGAGGAACTTTAAATGCCTATTACTAAGTGAAATAAGCCAATCTAAAAAGACTACATACTGTATGCCCCATTTCAAATAGTCAAAAACAAATAGATCAGTGTTTGCCAGTGATGGGGAGGAGGAGGGAGGGATAAACAGGTGGAGCACAGAGGATTTTGAGGGCAGTGAAAACACTTTGTCTAATAGAATAATAATGGATATTGTAACTATACACTTGTCTGAACCCACCGAATGTACATCACCAAGAATGAACGCTAAGGTAAAATATGGACTTTGGGTGATTATAACGTGTCAAGTGGTGGTTCATCCTTGGTAACAAATGTACCATTCTGATGAGAGATATTGGTAGTGGGGAGGCTATTCGTGTGTAGGGGGGTATATGGAAAATCTCTACCTTCTTCTCAGTTTCGTTATGAACCTAAAACTACTCTAAAAGTCTACTTTAAAAAATTCCAACACCATGAAGAGAATCCTTTTCTTGGGTTTGGTGGCTTAGAAATTCTAAACAGTTCTACTCTTGCGTGGTCCTTGCCGCTGCTCTGTTAGTGTTTATGAGTTCCAAGATTCATGCTTCTGTGTTGAGCCTCCAGCTTCTGCTGTTGGGACTCGGGCTGAGCAGACATGACCATGGTCCATGACAGCTGCCCATCTTGGGGAAGATTGGGGAAGGTGAAGAAGTAAGCAGGGACATCCCTTGAGGGACACTTTTCAGCTTCCAGGTTCCCCAAGGTGCCATTTTCTGTATATGAGAATAATATACTGCTAGAATGAGAAACTAAGGTTCAGAGAGAGTAAGTGACTTACCCAAGGTAGTTCATTCGTGCCAGTATTGGGACTCAGACCTAGGTTTGGTAACTCTAACTGAGATGCTCTATTATGGCACCTTTCACTGAGCTTGTTGCTTGGTGAATGATGGACAAAGAGCAAGGAGAATTTGGTGGCCTTAAATCTATAACTCACTTGATTATTTCTTATCATCAACATGTTCAAATGATTTCTGAGATTAACTTTGCATAGCATTCAAAATGGTATGGTCCTGCTCTGCATTCTAGTGGGTCTGCCCAGTGTCCTTCTGTGCACTCCCAAAGTGTGCCTTTCTTTCTATGGAGTAGCAATGTGCTAAGTAAGGCAAGGGGGCCCATCCTCCAGGCCCAAGGGATGACCAGTGGTGTGTATAAAGCTGATCACAATAATCCCAAAGACTGACTTAGTTCTAGCAAACGAAATACAATAATATACCTGTTGAGGACTTTGGGACAAAATTTCCTGACAAAAAAAGAAAAAGCCTTATAATCAAGTTTCTTCTTATATTCCCAGTAAGGGAGAGGCAGAGAAGCCCTCCTTTACTTGCTGCTCTTGGATATTTTCATGATGATAAGATGCTGTGACAGCCATTTTGTAACCATGAGACAAACACCAAGAGAATTGGCGAGAAGTCACTGAGCTGTTTCATTGCTTAACTCTGGAACTCTACCTTAAGACTTTATTCCATGAGATAATAAGACCACCAATTGTTTTAAAAACTCCACTATTACAGCCACAAACATTCTAGATGATCTTGAAAGCTTCCTGGAAAAGATGAGAATAGGCCTTGAAAGACAGTAAGATTTAGGTAGGCAGAAAGGAGGTGGGGAGTCCTTCTATTGAGGACGAGCAAAGGCAAAAAAATGAAAGTTAGCCTGGCACACGTGGCTAGTGGGGAGGGGACTCTAGGCTGCTGTAGAATGTCAACTAGAGCGATTATACATTTCTCCAAACTCAGAGTATTTACTCTCAGTGTGTGTATACGGATTTGCAAATATTTACTTGCAGATTTTTGGCAACAGAAGGAGAAAAGTGGTTGGCTCAGGTGTCCAGAATATATAGTCTTTCCCAGCTCTTGTTCTTCTGGCCAGGCCCTGCAGACGTGTACTGGAGGCTATGGAGAGTGGCTACAGTGAGGCAGAAGCTAAAGAAACTTCTCACTGGGTATTCTGTGAGATGGGCCAGCAGCACCGCTTTGGTTTCCAGGTAACTGGACTCCACAGAGCTGTAGTGAGGTTGGAAACACGAGGACAGCATTAGCCAGCTCTGTGACAACAGGGGGCAGTGTACTGGGCTCCATCCGCAGGCCCTGGAGGGCATGAGCACCTGTGCAGGGTGAGACTTCTCTCTGAGTTGCCACAACATGGGCAGGAGCCAAGGGAGAGAGCCTACATGAACCCCATAGGGATTCCCTTGAGACAGCCCTCAGGACATAGAAACGACAGCATGAGATTCTGAGGAGAGTGAAGTCCTTCGCCGCCCAGCTGGGGGCCAATTCTATGAGATGGCAGTCATTACAGTTAATATGGTTCCACTGGAGTCCCTGGCAAATGAGGTCAGAACAGGGCTTCTCATGATCGACACTATTGATTCTCTGAGCCGGATGATCCTTTCTTGTGAGGGCTGTCCTGTGCACTGTGAGATGTTTAGTAGTATCTCTGACTTCTACCGACTAGATGTCTTCTCCCAAGCTGTGACAACTAAAAAGTCTCCAGACATTTTGGGAACCACTGGTCCAGAGAAACACGGATGATATTGTGCGTATGTGTGTGTACGTGTGTGTGGGGAGGGGGGCAGAGAGAGAGAGAGAGAGGGAATGTAATATATCTATCAGTAATTTACATTTATATTTGTTGACCATTTAGATTTCTACCTTTACATTTTAGAAAAGCTCCAGTGTACATTTCCTGTGTTTATTTGTCAATATCTTTAGTTGTTTTCTCGGATAAAACTCTTTACAGAGCTCGGAACCTAGCTTTGCATGAGGCGGAGCTCTGTAAATAATTGCCGGTTCATTGATTGACTGTGGTTGTCAATCTCTGTCCCTCTTTTTTTCCAACAAAGGTGGCACTTCGCAACAATTTCTACATGGGCTGGGTCTGCAGAGGGTACTTGTAATTATATAGAAAAATACATTTATATAGAATTACTTCCTGTCTCTTCCATGCCTCTCACAGTGTGGTGCCTGAACCTGTGGACCCCACCTAGGGAAGGGGTGGATATGAAAATTCTCTGATCCCACTAGACCTACTCTGTGTTTTCAAATCCCTCCAGGGCACCCTCTCAAACCTAAAGTCTGAGAATGACTACAATAGACAGTAAAAATGAACAAACACTGCTCTCGTAGCATGGACATCACGATTCCCTCAACGTTCCCCTCTGTAATGGCATCTCCCTGGGGGGAGACAGCCAGCCAGCCCATCCTTTGTTCACGAGAAGCCATGAGCCTTCACAATCTAATTGTGCGTAATGCTATCTAACTCCATCTGGGGCCTGGTTGGTCTTTGGGAGGCTCTTCCCATGCCATTCACCTTACATGAAGGCCCAACTCCGCCTGCCTGATGGCCCGTGGCCTGTGAGCCACCAGCTGGCATGTTTAAATGAAGAATGATGCTTACATGTTCAACCTCATTTGCTAGATTGCTCATTAAGTAGATAATGCCCTATCTTGGCTGGATATGAAGTCCATTGTGAGTGAGGTGGCCATCTGTCAGGGCTGGATCCTTTTGAAATAATCAGAGATTGCAGGGCTCCAGCAGGCACCTGTGCCAGAGGAAAGAGCAGCAAGCTCCCTGGGGCTAAACCACTTGGGTGGCTGTGAGCAAAGGTACTGGAGAAGATGGGAATGGCACCCAGCTCTGAATGCTGAGTAAGCTTTTACTCCGTATGGAACAACCCCAGGGCAACCAGATGCCTTCCCAAAGTGCAGAAGACACAATTTGGAAGAGAACAGCTGTAGCTGGCAGGGACTTTGGTGCTTGAATTCACACCTGGTTTCCCTTCTCCCCTGTGGGTCAGAAACCAGCTTCTGTACTAACGGTTCTTGACATCTGTAATCCCTGGGGCTTGCAGGAGTGTGTGTGTGTGCCTGCACGTGCAGTTCCCTAATTAGACTGCAGCATCCCTGAAAGACAGGAACTGTGCCTCTCACCACATGTCAGTCTTGCTTAGAATGGGGATTTTTAAACGGGACTACAGTTTAAACGCTCCTGCACAAAGGTGCCTCATCTCCAAGTTTTCCAGGGCACATCTCTGGTCCTGTCCACAAGACACATACTTCTGAGAAGCTAGTTATATAAGGGATTAAAAAAACGTAATGCAATCACAATTAGTCAAAACTCTTCATTGTGGCCAGTTCCAGGGACTGCTTCCTGATGGAGAATTTTTTAAAATGGTGAAATGCATCATTTTTCATGTCTGACTCTCCATCTCTGTTCAAAAGCAGTTTGGTGAACAATTCAGAAATTCAGCAGCTTAAGAAAATGGGGTTACATTTAAACAAGCCAGGAAACTCTACCTCTCTTCTGGCTTGGAAGCAGCAACTAGTGAAAATAATTCCATTAGATTTAAGCAGATCAGCAGCTAGAGAAAATAATTCCACTGGGTTTAAGCAGAACAAGTCAGCAAATAAAGCAGCCACTCTATGGAAATGGGTGCTGAGGTTACAGCAAGCAGTAAGAGCCAAAGTGGAAGTCAAAATAGAATGCTCACAGTTGGAACATGTGTGTGTGACTGGATGCCTGTGTGGCCTGAATGGCATAGCTTGGCATGAATGGAATGTGCTGGAATCAAGAGAAAGTCCAGCTTTCACATAGTATCACGTTTTCTATTTGCTTTTCTTGCTCTTAAATTGGTTTGGTCAAAAAGTTTCTTTAGTTTTTTCTTCACGATAGCTCCAGTAGCACTTATGGTATTTTTCTGGACTATAAGATGCACCAGACCATAAGATGCACCTAGGTTTTAGAGGAGGAAAAAAAAATTTTGAAGCAAAAAATGTGATAAAATATTTAATAACATAAATAACATAATATTTCACCGATGTAATTGTAAACAGCCAGGTAAGCTACATTTGGACTATAAGACACACTCCCCCTTTCCTCCCAAATTTGGGGGAAAAGAAGTGCTTCTTATGGTCCAAAAAATATGGGAGTTGTTTTTAACTTCATTTGAAACAATTCTGTTAGATTGCATTGTGGCAGCTGTTATATCAGCATGTATTTAAAACAAAAAAAACCTACCAAAATTGGTGAATTTTGTGCAGCTTTCTTCCATATTGAAGATGGAAGAAGATATGCAACATTTTTGGTGTTTTATGTCTTATCATTTCAAGAAAGGTAAATGTGCAGCTAAAATGCAAAAACAAAAGATTTGCAATGCAGTGTATGGAGAAGGTGCTGTGAATCAGTCAAAAGTGGTTTGCGAAGTTTCTTGGTACTATTGATATTTTGGCCAAATGATTCCTTGCTGTGGGGCTGTCTTATGCATTGGAAGATGTTTACCAGCACACCTGGCCTCTACCTGCTAGAAGCCAATAGTAGGAGACAGCCGACATACTCAAAATATCCAAATCAATAAAGTTACTGGTGAAAATGAAAAATGTATCTTTTACTTTACAGAAAAAAACATAATGGACTTTTTGGCCAACCCTATACCTTGGGAGTACCTAGCTCTCAGGCTTGATCTCTCACTCCTGAGGGGCAAACTATGAGACCCTTTGTGACCTACAAGTAAGATTCATGCCTCTACCCTGGTTCCAGCCAGAGCCCAGAGACGCCTGGGGCACCCCTGAAGCATGAAGGAGCCCAGCCAGTCACCCCTCAGTAAAGGTCGATAGCACGTATGTCTTTACCTGAATGCATACTTTCATTCTTTTCACTAGCTTCCATTTTTATCAGAAGGCCAGAAAAACAAATCATGGATTCTAGACAATTGTTTTAAGCCACATTCCTGAGACTTCAATAGAACATGTCATATCATTTGTACCTTCTTATTACCTTAAACAGTTCACACTTACAGTTATCTAATATGAATGTAAAACCAAAGAAACAACATGGTTGTTTCATGGGTATGAGATCATGCCTCTGTACCCACTGTTTGAGCATTTATTAGTCACCTACAGTGTGCCATACCTTTGCCAAGCCCTGTGAGAGGAGGTCAAATAAGACCTTTTTGCAGCCTTTTCCCATGACACTTGCGTTATGGTGAGGGCGATAGAGCAATTATCAGTGATGATAGGGCCAGGTAGTAAAATCTATGACAGACGCATGCTGAGGGCAGCACCTTGAGTCCTAGCTGGAAGCGGGGTGGGGGTGGGGAGAGGCAGAACGGGAGGGGCCTTTAGAGCACAAACACACTACACTCTCTCTGGGGCGGTGGGTGAATCAGACAGGAAGACAGGTGGGAGGGAGACCACATGTCCCTTTGCCTTCTGTCCCTTCTGATTTTGTCACCGTGGCCTGTACTTTACTCCTGCTCTATTCATCAGGAACTCTGGAACTTTCCTATGAAGGGACATACTTTCTCATAGTACAACAAAAAAATGTAAAATCTTTATTCTTTAGAAAAAAATGACACTGTTTTGGG
The DNA here is from genome assembly GCA_004026765.1 of Micronycteris hirsuta. Taxonomy (NCBI): domain Eukaryota; kingdom Metazoa; phylum Chordata; class Mammalia; order Chiroptera; family Phyllostomidae; genus Micronycteris; species Micronycteris hirsuta. Next base: position 8,425 of record PVJI01031491.1, read on the forward strand.
TGGGCTGCTCCACCCTACGCTCAGGTATGACCTGTAATCTCAGCCTTTGACTTGTTCCCCACTAACCCTCCATGAAACCACGGTTGCAGCTGCAGTAGATGACCCTGGATCTCTGAGCTTTGGAAAACACACCATTTCCACGTTGCCCCGTGCCTTGGCCCTGCTCAGAAAGTCTTGAGTCATAGGAATAAGGCACACAAATTTCATGAGGGAAGAATTTTCTGCTTGGAGAGGTCAGGCCTGTGCAAATGTTAGGAGAAATGGCTGGGCAGTCAGGGAACAGTGCCAGGGTCTGGGATGCCAGGAGAATATAGGAAGAGAGGAGGAGGGGTCTTATAAGGGAAACAAGGCAACTTCAAATACAAACCTGTGCTTCCTTGGGGCATTTCCGTGGGGCTCTGCTTATGTCTAGCTAAGTTGTTCTGGACAAAAAGAAAGGAGACAAGAAGGCCTTCGCAACATCAACACTTGTAGTGGAATTGCAAGGACTCCCATCCAAATTACCAGCTATTTTCTGGAAATATGTATTATTCCTAGAAAACCGAAAGCCCTCACAGTCTTCTGGGGCTGGTCCCGACCGGGCCTGCAGTTCCCGTACTGCTGAGCCACAGGTCAGGATGGATGCTGCAAGACACGCCCAGCAGCTGCGGCACGGCCTCTGTTCTTTGGGGCTCGATTTTACACAAAGTTCTTTAACACCAGGTTCTTGCCCAGTCTTCCCTGGCTGTTTATAATTATAACCAACCATTATTTGAGTCTGAAAACCTCAAATAACCTTACCCAAAATTCAGAGCTGGGATGGAATTTTAAGCCCAGCATTAGAATTTCATACAAGGGCCAATTAGAAAAAATGTTGCGTCACCTCTCACAGTTTATACTTCAGGGAAGTCCAAAACAAAAACCACAGACTGTTTGTGATTATTTAATAGTGTTCTGGTACACGGTCTACTCAAATGCAAAACAAAATATAATTTTTCCCATTACATTGAGAAATAAAATAAGGCATTTTGCAATTATTAGCAGAATGTGTTGAGAGAAAAGGTTTGAAGGAATTTTTTTTTTCTTTAGTTAACGTCATCTTTTCCAGTGTACATACTTCAAAACTATGTAACTGATACCTATTATAATTCTCTGAGGCAAAGCAGGGAGGGAACAGTGGATGAAACAATAATTTCCCTTTTGGAGAATAATCCAATTGAAAGAATGTTACACAATGATATTGATGTCACTGAAATCACATGAGATAACAAATTTAAAGTGCCGTAAATTTAAGCTAGTAAGATTATGCAAGAAGAAAACAGAAATGAGAATAAGAGTCGGTCACATTATTTCTGTAAGGATTGTCAAAGGATGTTTCAAAAACAGAATCACAGTTACCAATCTAAAGGACAGTTACAGCTGACATTTCAGCACCTCCAGAAGTTGTTCTGCTGTTTTTACTTCTGTCAGAGTCTATCCTTGAGACTAAATAAAAATTTCATTCCCTCTTCTAATTATCTATTTATTTGCAGAGAAGCCTGGAGGCTAGCTGGACATTAAGAACAGAATGACCTCCAAAAGAAGATGAGTCAGGAAATAAAATGGGGAGCACCTTGAATCATAACAGAAATATGTCTACTAAGGAAATTTAAGCAGCTTCTCCTCAGACATAGACAACTGCAGGCCCTATCAGTTACCATTAGTGAAATGGTTTCCCAAACACAGACAGATGGATCTGGGAAAGCTGAATTCTCACTGGATGTTATCTCTTTCCTTCTCATGTATTGAGAACTCTCTCATATTGGGTTGGCCAGAAAGTCCATTACGCTTTATTCTGTACCATGGCTATAGTGCTTAGTTGTCTTTAACTTCATTCAAAAAAATTTTATTAGATTGTATTGTGACAGCTATCATATCAGCACGCATTTAAAAAACATTAAATTGGTGAATTTTTGTGCAGCCATTTTAATATTGAGATGAAAGAAGATATACAACAATTTTGGCATATTATGCTTTATTATTTCAAGAAAGGTAAAAACGCAACTGAAACACACACAAAGAGCTTTGTGCAGTGTATGGAGAAGGTACTGTGAATCAGTCAAAAGTGGTCTGTGAAATTTCTTGGTACTATTGACATTTTGGCCAAACGACTCTTTGCTGTGGGGCTGTCTTTGCATGGGAAGATGCTGAGCAGCACCCCTGGCCTCTACCCACTAGAGAAACCAATAGCAGGAGAGAGCCAACATACTCCAAATATTCAGATCGATAAAATTATTGGTGAAAAATGAAAAATGTGTCCTTTATTTTATGGAAAAAAGTGTAATGGGCTTTTTGGCCAGCCCAGTCCTCTCCTTCTTGGCTGGTGGCCTTGGGGAGTTACGAGGCCTTGAGGAGGATTCAGCGGTGGCCCCGCCGGCCCCCCGATTGCCAGGGCTGCTGTGACCGATGTGGCTGGCATGTCTCTTCTCACTCCTCATGCCACAGAAAGCCTCCTGAAATTCTGAGGGGACGATTTCCCAAATAGAGAATTATTATCCCAACCCCCACCCCGCAAACAGGCTATCATAGCACTTGACCACAGTTGAATCATCACTTTAACAAGAAACCATAAACTTAAGCAGGAAAATATAAAAGAATATTTTTGTGATCTTAGGAATGGTGAGGAAAGATTTCTTATATAAGACTTGCACAAACTATGCAAGGTGATTGGTTAATCTGCCTACATTGAAACGTAATTAAAAATCTCTGTATATAAAGACAACAGAGGAAGAGTAAACTCAACCATGAACCTTGGAAAATAGTTGCAAAACATATACTCAATAGAGGATTAATATCTCCAATATGTAAAGAACTCCTAACAATCAGTAAGAAACAATATACCATATTTTTCAGACTATTAGATGCACTTCTTTTCCCCAAAATTTGGGAGGAAATGGGGGTGCGTCTTATAGTCTAAATGTAGCTAACCTGGTTGTTTACATTTACATTGGTGAAATATTGTGTTATTTATGTTATTAAATATTTTATCACATTTTTTGCTTCAAAATTTTTTTATTTTCCTCCTCTAAAGCCTAGGTGTGTCTTATGGTGTGGTGTGTCTTATAGTCCAAAAAATACGGTACTTCATTTTCTCCTCTTGACTTTGGAGCTATTGCCATACATTTTACTTCTTTATATGTTCTAACCACATGCTACATTGTTGTTTATTTGAGAAGTCAATTGTCTTTTGTAGATGTAAATAAAAAGTATTATTTATTTACGTACCTATTGCCATTTTTGGTGCTCTTCACCTCTTTGCTCAGAGACCTGGTATTGTCTTGTATCATTTTCTTTGTGCCCAAAGGAGTTCTTTTACCACTTCTTGTAGTGTGGGTCTATTTTTTAAAAAACTGCTTTCAGCTTTTGTGTGACCCAACACATCTGTTTCACCTTTGTTTTCAAAATCACAGTTCTTAGATATAGAGCCCTAGGTCGTGGGGTTTTTCAAAGCACTTTAACAGTGTTGTGCCAATGTATTGCTTGCATTGTTCCCAAGAGAAATCTGCTGACATCCTTCTTTGTTCCTTTGGAGACAGAACATGTCTTTACTCTGCATGCTTTTTTAAGATATTATGTGTCTTGTTGTCATTTCCTTCACGTTTCTCGTACTTGGGGTTTGTTGATCCTCTTGGATCTGAGAGTTTATAATTTTCATCAAATTTGGAAAATTCCAGTTATTAGTTCTGCAAGTATTGTTTTCTTCCCTTCCTCTTCTCTCATCCAGGGAGCCAAATACACACACAGTAGGTTGCTTGAAATTGTTGCACAGCTTATTGATGGTCTGTTTCTTTTTTTTTTTTAATTAGCCTTTTCTTTCTCTTTTATTTTAGATAGTTCCTATCATTAGATCTTTAACTAATCAACTAATCTTGTTGCCCACAATGTCTAGTCTGCTATTAATGCCATCAAGTGCATATTTCATCTTCTGCATCATAGTTTCCATCTCTAGAATTTTTAATCAGAAAAATATTTATGCCTTCCATGCTTATCATTTGCCTCTAGCTTTGTGAACATGTGGAACGGTTATAAAAGCTTCTAAAAAGTGTCTGTATACTAACTGAAACATTTATGTGTGGGTCAGTTTCAATTTTTAATTTTTCTTTTTATTGAAGATTTTTATGTCATTTCTCTTGCCTGGAAATTATTTAATCAGATTGGATTTAATTTTAATAGATTTAATTTTAGGTGTTGCTTTAAAATTTTTAGGTTTGACCATAACAACATTATTTTAGGGACAATTACTACCCACTGCTAAGGTCGGAGCCTTCTGATTACGCTACCCAATTTCCTCTGAGTTATAAGGTTTTCTAGTCTGGCTGGTGGGAATAGGAGTCGGGAAACAATGCTGCATAAAACAATGGGAAACGACAAGGGCTTTCTGAGCAAAGATGGCTGGTGCCTAGATGAAAGGGTGTTTGAATGCCACAAAAGCCTTGGGACTTAAAGATAAAGTCCCCTGGAATACTTTGTATATTTGATTACAGACCTTCACCCTTTATCTCCCAAACAACATTTGTATATATTAAAAAGCTACAGTCTCTTTCCCTCCCTCTGGAGGAAGAAGAGGAAGGGGAGGAAGGGGAGGAAGGGGAGGAAGGGGAGGAAGGGGAGGAAGGGGAGGAAGGGGAGGAAGGGGAGGAAGGGGAGG
>PVJI01031492.1:0-13093 GCA_004026765.1 Micronycteris hirsuta
TACTTTGAATCTCATTTCTGTTTTCATTACAGACATTGAAGATTAGGTGTCCAGAGTCTCTTATTATTAATGTTTTAGTATTTCTCTTCTTTTTTGATGCAGCGTAAATTGTAAGTCCGGGGAGCTTTCAGAAAGGTCTAGTTTCTTTCAAAAATGTCTCCATTGACTGACAGATATTAATAAAGACTCTGAGAAGTGAGAAAGCAGGAGACCTGGGTTTTTGCTTTGGTAACTAAAAGAACGTTTTACTTGGCGGTGGGAGAGGATCTTTCAGTGTGACGTGATTGACTTATTTTTGACCGAGATGAACTCCTTTGCCTCCTTGATTCTGTGATTTGAATGGATTGAGTCCTTGCTGCCCCATGTGCAGCTCATGGACCAGCAGCCTGGGCATCACCCGGGAGCTTGTTAGCAATGCGGCATCTCCGATCCTACCCAGATCTGCTGAATCAGAACCTACATCTAACAAGATCCCCAGGCGACTTGTAGGTGCATTAAAATTTGACAAACATCGGCCCATCCAACCCAGAGACAATTGTTCTATTTGAGCACAGCCTTTGAAGTATTACGTTTCTTTGGCCAACACTTGGGCACCGAATGATGCTTACAGACAGTGGTCGGCGGGGATGCTGCCGTTCTAATCAGTGTTGATGGGTGAGAGGGATAATGTGACTCAGAAAGAAGACTGCAAACATCCGTGGGACCTTGGGAGCCAAACCAGGTAGGTTATAGTGGCCAGCTGTACCCCTTGTCATCCTTCGCTACCTTTCTGTCCTCCACAGTGTTTGGTTATGTTAGAATCCATGTCCTTGGCATGGGCTGATCTTACCGTGACGACTGCTGGTGGCTCTCAGGTTCTTCAGTTCGCATCTCTGGCGAGTGTGCCAGGCAGCACTGTCTTGGTTCAGAGTCTTCATCGAAGTTGGGAAGAGACAGGCTTTCTGGGCCCCTGGATGGCTGGCACAGACACTGTTTAGACTTCATGGCTCCTCCCACGGGGATGGAGCCTTGTTAATGCTAGGTGTGGGTTAAGCATGAGGAGACCTTGATGTTTATAAATATTCCTTGGAGAGATTGCCAGTGTGAAGTTTCTCAGGATGGTAATGAAAGTCTAGGTATAGAAGGGCAATGGCAAAGTAGGGAAGAGGCTTCCTTCCTGGCTCTGTCCGTGCCCAGAGGCCGATACGGCAGTGCACCCTGTAGATGACAGGGGACAGGAGAGGAGGCCTCTGCTGCTGGGCCTGGGCCACCTCATGTCCATTCACTTCCGCTTCCTTGACCGAGAACACTGGGGAGTTGAGGCGGCGTCTTTCCACTCCATCAACCGCTTATTTGTTAGCCCTGCCGTTGCTGTGTTTGCCTTCTTCATGGTGATACCCGGTTGTGTGCTTTTCAAATAGTCAAACACGGAAACATCTTCCTCCAAACACATTTGAAAACCATGACCTTCTGAGATTTCCCAGTGGTGTGTGTTGTTTGATTTTCTTATTTTCCTCCTTGAGATACGTCGGGTGTTCATTTGCAAGAGTAACTTCCATCCTTCAGTGTCCCCACCGGCCTCCAGCTTCTCTAAACTTCAGAACTCACGCTCCCACTTCACGGGTCTTCATGGTTCTGCAGTGACATTGGGGGGGTGGCGTTAGCAATTCTGAGACACAGGCTCATCAATCAGAGTTATCAAATTTCATGCTAATGGTTCCCATTCGATGTCATTGATTTCCCCCTTCCCTAGGCCAGCCACCCGCCACCCTGTTTGCAGACAGATTTTTCTCTGGAAATTTTTCCCTCGCTGAATTGATCTCTGGTTTGACCCTAAGGAGTGGGTCACACAATTTAAAAATGCACAGCTTCCGCGGTCTCTGACTGGGTCATCAGATACACTATCTTTCTCCCAAGCAGGCTTCCTTTCTTCCAGCAAGTCTTTGAGTCTCTTCCCTCTTTTAAGTTTGCAATTAAAGTTGTCTCTTTCCGATCCTCCAACATTCTCAGCTTATCTCCAGTGACTGATTTTTTTTTTTCTTACCCCTGGCTGTGGGTTATTTTGGGCTTACTCTTTGGCTTTCCTTTCTCTTTCTTGTTCTTGCTGTGTTTTAGTGATTTTTTTTTACTATTCTTTTTATTAGGACATCTGCAGAAGAAACACACAGGGTAAAACTATTAGCTAAAATAGGCTTATTTAACTTCTATAACTTATAAGTTACTTAGTTTATATAACTTGCATATGTTTAATGTATTTATGTTTTATAAGGCATACAATTTTATAAGTATATATTTAACTTATATATCTTACACGTTATTTAAGTTATGGAATTTATATGCTCTTTTCCAACCTCTGCACAGCTTGACAGGGAGAGAGCCCTGGAAGTGGGCCGCTCGTGGCCGGGGTTCAGACAAGTGGGAGTTTGTCGCAGGTGGAGGAGCAGCCGTGTGTGTTAGGAGTCGGGGGAGGGAGAGAGCCAGCATGGAGTATGTCAACAGAAACTTTTTATCGGAAGTGATGACTCAGAAGAAATGGGCGAAATCATAGTTGCAGTTAAAGATGTAAAAACCTCTTTGACGGCCGTCCTTTGAAACTGCGGTGGAGCAGAGGGCACGACGGGGCTCGGAGGCTGGCCGGGCGGGGGGCGGGGGGCAGGGGGCGGGGGGCAGGGGGCGGGCACCTGCTCAGTGTCCCTTCTGTGTGGAAGGCGGTGATGGCCGTCGCCTTGGCAAATGACCAGGAAAGGGTTTGAGATCTGCTGATAGACAGATCTGTCCTCTATCAAGAGTGAACTCTTTCACTATGTAATTTTGTTTATATTAAATGGTTTCAATAAAAGAGGTGCGAGTTTGATAAGCAGGCTTTTCTTCCCGTTTAATCTTTAGCACCGGCCACTGTAATTTCGGCTTTTATTCATGAACAGCATTGGCCTCGGGGGTGAGAGACTGCTCTTTCTGTCTGACCGCTCCCAGCTAGCGGGGCTCTCAGCAAGGCCAGTCCCTTTATACCTCATGTCCCAGCTCCCCGTCTGGGACAGGAAGGCCGAGCGATTCTGCCATCTCCACAAGGTCAGAAACTCTCACACTTTGAACAATTGGCTGTAGAGCCATATACTATCATATGGCGATATGTGCAAACACAGGGTTCTAATTCATGGATGGGGAAAAACATCTCTTTAAAAACGGAATCTAAAACACTAAAAAGTCGGAACACGTTCGAGTGAGAAACAGTGGTCTAGCCCAGGTGCACGGGGTGGGTGCCTACATCTTCGGTGCTGTGCAAATGGATGGGTTGCAGAAGGGTGATGCCGATATTAGAGTTTTTCTTGTGATGCTTTTTAAGAAAAATTTTATTGATTTTAGAGAGAGAGAGAGGAAAGTAGGGGTGGGAGAGAGAGTGTGAGAGAGAAAGAAAAGTTGATTTGTTGTTCCACTTAGTTATGCGTTCATTGGTTGATTCTCGTATGTGCCCTGACCGGGGATTGAGCCTGCAACCTTGGTGTATCAGGATGATGCTCTAACCAACGGAGCTACCTGGCCAGGGCTGCTTGTGACCATTTCCCAAGGCCGCCTTGATGAGAGGCAGGCAGTGTCTGGAGTCCAGTGGGTTCCTGAATTGGTTAGATGACGGTCATTAGCTCTGCAACTTTGGGCAAATTATCTCCGAAATTGTAAAAGGAGGCCAATCTAATACTTATTTTATTGGTTGGTTGTGAGGACTAAATAAATATTGATCTGTAGCACTGTGGGGGGCCATTATTACTAGTGTTGCAATGGCAGAATAACCAGAAGGTTCAGTGTCCTGCAGAAAACGCCTCCTAACATTCCATGGATAATTTTATTCATTCACACTTATCTGCGGTGCCCTAGAAGTAACATATACTTTATTATTTATTCTTTCATCTTCTTGGACAAAATACATTTAAATTTTCAATTATTTCTTTTTTCATAATTAAAAACATTTGTCTACCTTAAGCTTGGCCTTTAAAGTTCTCACTCCTCTGACCCATTTTCTCCTTTATCATTGATCTAGGGTACGAAAAAATAACCCAGAGGACCCTAAGTTTGTTTTTCCTTCACTCACAATAGTATTTTTTCTGCAGGCAATAAATTCACGTGCGACAAAGTGTGAGACCCAAAGGCCTTATGGCGCATGTGCACAGGCCCCGGGCGGGTAGGAGCCGGGAAGCCCCGCGGAGGAATTGCAAGGTGGTGTTGCAGGAGAGCAGGGAGCAAGTTAGTCGTTTTCCCCTTTCTAATAAATAAATACTTAGGGGGAAAGACTGGAACTGGGTAAACATTGTCTTCCGCATAGGCTTTCAATTCACGCATTCATTTATCTATGTTCGTTTGACTTTGTGTCCGTACTAAGACATCACTGTTTATTGCGATGCCCAATTTTCTCGGTCTGGCCCATGGAAGCCCCTCAGTCTGGCTCCTGTGTCCTTGGGACTTGCCCCGTCGTTAGTTGAGTGTTCTGTCCTTTCCAGGTACAATAAGACGTTCTAGGCTCGTCCTGTACTTCCCCAGCCCTAGAGTCAGTCATTCCTCGGGGAGCTCCTGGCCCCTCCCCTGAAGAGTGTTGTTCAGAGGCAAAGGCCTGGGCACTGGATGTGCCATTGCTCTGGGGTGTTGCTGTGCCAGGCTCTCAACCATTGCTGTGCCATGTGTGTGCATGCCTGTGTACATGCCTGTGTACATGTAAGTCCAAGCATGCAGTTGCATCTGTAGTGTGTCTGTCTCCATGTAGAATGTCGTGAATTTATACACCAATACATTTAATTCCAGTCCAACATTAGAGCATTCATTCTAGTTTTCTCTCTTTCCAAAACTTGTGAAGTGGCTCTTATTATCCTTGACCTGCTCACTGATTTGATCAACCCCTGTTTATAGCCAATGTCCCATTGCTGTCATTTCTACACTTCCTCCTCTTGCGTATAAATGCCTGTCTCACCTCTGCTGGGCTCCTGCATTCTATGCTGGCCCCCCGGCACCTCATGCAAATGCCCTCTGCCCTCTGCCCGAGCTCTTACCCTTGTGCTAAGTTGCTGGGCTTCGATGCCCTAGTGAGGCTGTTTCCCTGTGGTCTTCTTAGGGCTCAGGCTCTGGACTTGACATTTTGCTCTGCTCTACCTTGGCTCTCCCTGCGCCCCCAGCCTCCCTACCCCAACCCCATACGATGCCTGCATGACTCTGAAGGACTTAGGACTGAACTGTTCAGGAAGAGAAGAGGAGAGCGAGGGAGAGTAGGGAGAGGAAAGGGTACCCTGTCTGTAATTTTACCCTGCTTGTCTGGCTGATCACCAGATGCCCTTTGAATCCAGATATTCTATGAACCGATGCTGGGCTGGGGACAGATTCCCAGCTCTTGGTGGGCAGACCCACCAAGTCCGGCTCTGCCTTTGGTAGCTGTCCTTGCCTTCGCTTCCTGTCTTTGTGTCCACACCTCACTCTTGCCCTGCTTCTCGGTGTGATGCCCGATGTCCTGGTGCCCGAGGGTCTTCGGTCCTTATGTGTGTCATCTACAGGGCTCTGCTCCAACTTTTAGAGGGTTTAGCCGAAGAGGCTGCCGGTGCCTGGCAGCGCGCCTGCTTCCTAGTTCCCTGTGTTTTTTCAGCTGCCCCTAGAGTTTTCTCAATAGTTCTTTATGCAGCGCTGTGAATATTAAGCAAACTTCATGGAAGGGTCTGCTTCAAAGTTGCAGTGTGCACAGCTCCTGTTTTAAATTCTTTTTGCTCTAAAAAGCTTTTCTGAGATAGAGACCCTTTGTTAACCCGCCCTTTGTGTGTGCGTGCAGCCCTGTGGGTTTATTTACAGCGGAGCCATCCCCAGAGCGAATTCCGTTTCCCGGTTGATTCAGCTGAATAACGTGAAGGGTATCTCTACGCAAAGCACCTTGTAAACGTAGGTAAGCGTCACAAAGGAAGCGTCACAAGGGAACAATGGAAGTCGGTAAACTGAGGTGGGGACCTGGTTGGGAAGGGATGGGGAGCATATTTCACGTCGGTGCTAGGATTGCCAAATATTTTCCTTCTCTTGTGAGTTACTGATGAACATTTCCAATGACCCGTCAGGTCTATGTACCTGGCTGCCCTAACGGAGTAACACCCCAACCCTCCTGTTCTGGAGACTGAGAAGGCACTGTGCAGAGATGGGCCAGGAGGCCTGCCCAAGGCTTTTCTGATGCATTGTGTGAGTCATTCTGATCTCAGAGTGACCATGGAGTCAGAAGCGGGGCGGTTAGGAGAGTGAAGAGGTGGCAGGGTCTGGGATGTCATGGCCAGCATGGGGAATGGCAGGCGGGGAGGAGAGGTGGCGGGGTGGAAAAGAGAAACCACAGTGAATTACATGGACGTGTCAGTAGGAGGAAATTAAGCTCTAAATGTAGACAACTCTTTTTGAAAGAAAGAAAACTACAGGCCAGGGGATGGAGAGAAACAGAGTGTTACTTTTTTGTGGGGCTAGGGGGGTGTGGTTAGGGGGTGGGGGGAAGCTGAGAGAGGCTTGAGAGAAGCCACAGGAAGCTGAGGTTAGCGGTACAGAAGGTAGTTGATGAGACAAGGACCCTGAGGAAGAACGTCCAAGACACAGAGCATTGGGAGGAGTCTTTGCTTTGGATGGGAGTTTTTAAAAAGGTGTGACTTATGTAAAGACTTTTGGGGGTGTCTGTGCTTTGGTACATTTTCTAGTGAAGAGAAAGCAGTGCTGGGCATGAAGCCTGGGTTTGGGGCACTCTGTGTGGATCCGGGGCATCCCATGTGGATCCGGGGCATCTGGCATGGGTCCGAGGTACCCGGTGCGGGGCCAGACTACACAGCCAGGTCCCTGATGTAGAGGCTGCCCAGCACTGCTTTGGGGACAACCTCCTGGAAGTGGAACCAGGCGTCACCCCTGGCCACCACAGTGCCCCAGTGCTCCCGGGCAGCTGGAGGCCACCTCCTCAGCACTTGGGGCTGCTGCTCTCCTGTGACCACACAGGCTGCTCCTTTAGGGCCGCTCTCTTCAGGATGCACCTCTGAGCAGACCCTTGGCCCCAGGAGGACACAGGTCTTACCTGGAGGCTGTCCCCAGCCCTGGCCAAGGCCTCCACCCACTTCAATCTGGAGGGTGGTATGCTGCTTGGCCTGGTAGGTGAAGGGCTCCCAAGGAGGGGGAGCAGCTGGGGAAAGTGGCAGCCCTCCTCCACGGTTGGCTGCAGCCCATAGGCGTACTTAACTGCCGGTCAGGGGTGTGGTCCTGGCGGCAGGTTAGCCTCTAGGCAGGTGTGGTGCCCTTGAGGCTGCCTGGCTGCTGCTGCTTGTGGACGCTGCATAGTGGCATGCGTGCTCACAGAGCACAGCTCAGGTGCCAGGGTGCCCAGGGGCAGGTAGAGGGCATCCAGGACCAGGGCCTGTGGTGCAGGTGGGCCAGCGCAATGCCCAACACCAGCGTCTGACTCCCTCATGCTCACACACGGAGGATGGAAGGGAAGGGGGCGAAGATGCCGGAAGAATGAGGTTCGAGCACGGGAAGTGAGGGGGGCCTCAGCGGTGCCCATAAGGGCCGTGGATATCAGGCCCGGGCTGAGGAGGCTGCAGTTCAAGGTGAAACTCCAGCGCTGGCGTGTGAGCCCAGAACCTGTGCTGAGAGTCAGCCACAGAGCCTGGACGACCGTGACAGGACTGGGAGTGGAGGCAGCTCAGCTTCGCAGGCGTGGAAGGGTCTAGCTGCATGCCTCACGAATCTCTGCATTACACCATGGGCTTCCGTAGCTGGGGGCCTGAGGCTGACTCCCTGGTTGGATCGGAAACTGAACTGAGGCTGAGTCTGCTGGCTGAGACTGCTGGCTGGCCTCGGGGATTCCTTCTCGTAGGACGGAAGAGCAGGGCTGCAATAGCGCTATGGCTGTTCCTGGTTTCAACCCCGAGCTGGGTGTGCCAGGACCGACTGTGGGCTCTCTACTTCTGGATTTCATTTAACCTTCACCACTCATCTGCAAGGTGGTACTGTTGTCATGGCCTCGCTCTTCTCTTACTTAACGGAGAAGCTGAGTAGTTGCTCCAGTTTCCACAGCTGGCGAGTGCTGAGTTGTGATGAAATCCTGGCTGCCGGGTCTCCTGAGCTGTGCCCTTCAAACGTCTTAGTATCCATGGTGGATTCAAGGTTGGAATGAAGAAACGGAGGCAAGGGCGGGGATAGGAAACCTGCCCAGTGAGAGGAGAGGCCTTTGGACGCCTGCCGTGCGGTCCCAGAGCCCAGCCCGAGCATTGTTAAGTCTCTACATTAGCTCTTACAAAGCGGGAGGTGAAGAAATAACATAGACTGTGCCCATCTGGTGACTCCTGGGCCTAAATCAAGCTGCTTTGTAAAAGCTTAGAGAAAATACACGCAAGCCAACAGTCCTCTCGGGCACGTACTCCTTCACGCAGGCTTGGCGTCTCTCTGGTCACGGAGCCACCTTGGCTTTGTCCAGGGCTGTTGGGGATGGGGAATTTGAGGTTTGCTTAGAAAAATTCATCTTTTCATCAAAATGCATTTAGGAAAATAACTTTGGAAGGTGGCAAAGCCATCTTTTTGTACTGTCTTTTCCCCCTACCAAGGTAGTCACTTTATTCTACCCTATTAACACACGAAATTTTCTTAGTCCCATTTCATGAAGCTACCAAGCAAAATACTGTTGTTTGTTCGCAGTGAACATAAAGGATGGGATGGACAAATGCAGAGGAGCAGGCTAAGTCATTGTGTTTTTATTGCTTCAGTAAATAACTCTATACAACCTTTTGATTGGGTAAGATGTGTAGAGATAAGGGTGGAGAGAGCACACTATTCTCCGGAGTTTTGAAGTGACACAGTCCAGTCTGGGAGGTACGAGGCTTGACTTCTGTGTGCACAGGGACCCCCTGTTCTGTCCACTTTCCTCGTCATGGACTGTAGACCCTGTTCTCTAGTTCCTTCCCAGATGGGAGACTGGCTGGGGGAGGGGCCCCCATCACGTGTTAGGCCAGGAAGGGAGATTGGCTTGGGCGCCTCTGGGGAGAGAAAAGCACCTTGTGTCAGGGTAACACAATAAAGCGTGGACTCGGGGAGAGCGAACCGCCTACCAGTCGCAGGCAGCAACTTTCTGACCTGAACGTGGTTCCCCTGCTTTACATACCCCCACACGGACTGGCTGATAGAGGACATTGGAACGTGGGACGGATGGTCCATGCTAACAAATAGCTCATACTTCTTACATTACCAGGCTCCGTTTGGACTTAGTCCTACTAGATCCCTACGAGATGGATGTTATCATCATCTCCCGCTTACAGGCAAGGAAACCGAAGCACTGATAAGTTAAGTGACTTTCTAAAGGGCGCACCTCGAGAGGAGATTGAGAAAGTACTTCCTGTTCCCGTGGTCTTAATCGCAATGCTGTTGTGCTGTTTTTTTTTAATCACAGAAGAGGCAAGTGTGAAAAGACCTGTGTTAGGAGCTTCACTTTATAGATGAGGGACCTGCCATTGAGGGGAGCTGGACCCCGAGTGAAGTAGCGCCTCAGATGAATGTCAGAAGTGGGGCGTCCCAAGTCCAGGTGTTTTCCAGTCAGAAGAACAGGAAGTCACTCGAACCAGCCTATCACCTCCCAGTGTCTTCGTCAGTCGTCTGGCCTTGGGACACATTTTTTCTGAGATGTGACCTTCCTGATTTCAAGGTCAGCTCTTCCTTCTTCCTTATTTCCTCCTACACACTCTGTCCCTTCATCACCATCCCAGTCCTCTTCTCCATCTTTTCATTCTTTCTTTCTCCCTCTCTCCTCGCCCTGTTACTTAAATTTTTCTAATATCTTTAGGTTCTGCCATACTCCATCTGCATTTAGATTTCCTTTCCTTTTCTCACCTTCCCTTCATTTCCTATTAAAAATTTTCTTGTTTACCCTCTGACCCCATTGAGTCTGGCTGATGGGCTCTAAGAAACTCTACACTTGGCATGATCCTTGTGATTGGATATTTTCAGTCTGTTAATCTCTCAGAAGACTGCTTCATATTTTCTGAATTTGTGTAGGGGCGGTAGACGCCTGCGTGGGTCTCCGGTGGCTTGGAGGGGTGTCTCTGCAAGCATCTCTGTGCTGATGCTGTGGAGAGTCATGAAAAGAGTAATTTTCATGACAGTTCTTCCTTTAGAAAAACGTGAGCGATGGTGAGCAGAACCACAAATCCTGATTTCCTCGTGACACTTTTATGTTCTTAGTTAAGTATAGCATTCTCTATTGCATGCAACTTTTAAACTTCTTAACAGTCAGTGTTCTGAAAGGCAAGCCTTGCTCAATAGGAAATCTGTTTCTCTGAGAAAAAGTTACAAGTGAGGTTTTTTTCAATAATTAACTCTCAGCAGGGCTCCGATCACTGGACGTGGTCACTGAGTAACAACCTAATTGAATCCAGATACTCAGGGCCCATGACTTGTCTCCTTGATTGTGTTATTCTTATATCCACACATTCTTTTAAGCTTCTTTCCCAAAATAACCCTCCCCTTCAAGGAGTGCCAAGCAGAAAAGTCACCGCAATGCTGGAGAGCTAATGGGAAGAGCTTTACCTCTCAGCTCGAGAATCCTGTTCAGCTGGAGACGGAGTCGTTCCCTGCCCTGCGGGTCAGATTCCTGCAAGAAATAGAAGCCTCTTAAGAATTTCTTATCGGACCCAAGCGGTCGATTGTCATAGGGAATTTGTTTATTTGTGTGGGTGTGGTGAGCAGAGCTTTTAACACTTTCTTGTAAGACGTATTTGGCTCAATACAGCGGAAATGTGCTTTCCCCTCCCCTGTTCACCCCGTGTCTGGGCCCGTCATGGCCCGTTGCTCCTGCCTCCACAGCATCGTTCCGGTTCTTCTCTACCCCCATGCCCACTGCCACTCTGGTCCGAGCCCCCCATCTCCTACCTGGTCTCGTCCCTGTTCCCCTGGCCTCTATGTGACTCATTCTACACAGAGAGTTAGAGCACCTTTTAAGGATATAAATCGGGTCTTGTCTGGTGCACTAAAGGCCCCCCAGAGGCTACCCATGGTTCTTAGGATAAAATCCAGGTTGCGCAGAGGCCTGCATGACCTCCTTCCCCTCCCCGGCATTCCCGTCCTGCCCACTGGTCCTCAGGCTTCAGCCACGCTGCCTGCTCTGCTGTACTTGGTTGCTGCTGTTTTGGGCCAGAACATTCTTTACATCATCTGGCTTCTTCTGGTCCTTCAGTTCTTTGCTAACTTATCGCCTTCTCTGAGAGGCAGCTGAGCACCCCGAGTCAGGGTCTGCCCCACTTCGTTATTCTCCATTCCGTTCCCCATCTCTAGTGAATACTGAGCAAGATTTATCAAATGAATTGGTTTCTAGTCTCTCAGGTCGTCCAGCTGACTTTCATCCTCTCCTCCCAGAAGTTTTCTGTGCCCCCACTGTTCAGGTGTTTGATTTTTAAAACAGGATGTTTGGAAATGCTGCGTCCACATAGGGAGTGAGTCACCCACTGGACAATATCGAGGCTGGTTAGGGGAGGGACATTTTCTGGGAGCGCAGGGGCTACCTGGCTGCCTCGAAGCCATTCCAGATTGGCACCACCCACTCCTCTAGGCAGAGGGCGCCTTCTCGTGGCTGGTAAACATTCTTCTCCCAACCACGGCTGGCCTGGCCGTAGTCTGCCCTCCCATTCACACGGCTTTCTCACTTGGGAGAATGCTTTGTGGTAGTTTAGTGTAGTGAGGGTGTGGACTTCAAGAAAACAAAAAACAAAACCACAAATATTCATATTTGCACTGAGCTTCCATCGCCTCTATCTCTCATTTGGGTTTCTGCATAAACTGCTTAGATAGAAAGACAGACAGACAGACAGACAGACAGATAGATAGATTGATAGATAGATACTGGGTGGATATTATCCTCTGTTTGATTGTAAATTTTATCCAGGCATGGGGAAAGTCTTGCACTCCTCTGTACTTCCAATCCTGAGAATTTTGCATGTATTTAATTTCTCTAAGCCTTAGTTATCTTAAATCTATTATAAAATGGGGAAACGATACTGATTTTGGAAAGTTAGTGTAAGGACTGGAGGTGGTGTTTCCCACGTCCTTACCTGGCACTGTGGTTCTTAGTCAGTGAACTGCTTTGGGGGGTTGTACAGTCTTCTTTTATTATTCAGCAAATACTCACTGTGGACCCCGCAGGGGGTAGAGTAGACAGACATGGTGCTGGCTGTATGGGGCTTACAGTCCTGAGAGCTGTGAATGGGGCTCTGAAGGCAGGCGTAGCTCTACCCCGGCCCCGCCACTGAATAGAATAGCTGCGCAGCCTGGGGCATACACCTTCTCTGAGTCTAAGTATTCTCTTTCGTAAAACACAGAGTAGACTTCAGAGGTTGTCCAGAGAATTATAGGGATAGAATTTGAAAAATGTTTAGCACCATTTGTGGGTTATGGAAAGTGCTGAAGAGATCGTGACTTATATTCATATTCTATTGATATTACTTGTATTTATATTCCACTGATATTTTTCTGCTTTTGTCCTGGTCCTCGTCCCTGCAAGTGCCACGTGGGACTTAGCTGTTCTCAAGGGTCAGTCTGGTCATCTTGAGTGTCAGTAAGGCCACTCAGCCATTTCCTTGTGACCCAAATATGTATTTTTAAGCAGGCATTTGAAAGAATTCTTGGCCAGCAGCAGCGTGTGTGTGTGTGACCAGTTGGAACATGGTGTCCTAATCCTCCAACGAAATGGTGACATCTGTCCTAAATTTCGATTTGCCCATGGAATTTGGGCGAACCCTGTGTACTTGCGTGTGTGGCGTTCCGCCTCCTTCAGGGGGTCTGTGGGGAAGGGCAGGGCCCCGGCCTCTGGAATGCCCACCCGGAGTTCAGACACGGTCAAGGGTTCCTGAGTGAGGAACGAGTAAGTCCCTCCCTGACACATACCTGGCAGTGAGCTCAGGGTTAAGTATGCGGCCGTTCAGGAAAGCCTTTCTATGTTTCTCAAACATGCTGAGAGCTTGTTTTAAAAATAACCTTTATTGTTTTTTCTAAATATAAAAGTAACAAATGTTATTGTAGAATATTTGAAACATTCATAAAAATTCTTACAAATGAAATTCTCCCCTTAGTCCACCACTTTTGAGCTTAAGTCCAGGGA